>CASHTH010000599.1:0-28701 GCA_030341885.1 Geodia barretti
ATGCGGATGGTTGCCGGGGGCGACTACGAAGGAGAGCCTGACGCCGGGGCGGATTCGTGAACGTTCCGAGGTGAACTCGACGCCCTTGGCCCTCAGCTCGGCGCGGCCTCAGCAGGTTTCGCTATATCAGGCCGCCGAAGTGGTCAGGACCTGGTGCGGGTGGTCGGCGCGGGAGTTGTATCGGAGGAAGCGGGCGATGAAAATCTCCAGCCCGTTCAGGGTACAGGTCACACGTGGGATTCCGTACGATGCACCGATCACAATCCGTGCGCCGAACATTTTCGTGAAGTAACGGGCAGTCTCCCTCGGCTTAGTGGTCAGCAGGTTAATGTGGTCGTAAGTAAAAGGAAGCCATCTTCCACTCTCATGAGATTAAAATGCCCTCTTCCTTGTGGGAGAGGGCTTGGTTTTCAGTCCACGCGGGAGGTACCGGGCAGCCCCGTAGGGGATGGAAGCCTTGAATGAGCGTGTCATCGGACTGGTTCATGGCCTCAGCCAGCTTGACTATCAGCCCGCTCATGGCGGTCTCGCCCGAACACTCGTGGATCTCGCTGTCCTCTGCGCCCGGGCGCTGCTCCATGCGCGCCTCGTAATTAGAAAGGCTGCAGAGGTCGTCCACGCAAGCAGTAGCGGAGATTGGGGCACGCCGCGTTCGCGGTACGGCCCTCGTAAATAAGAATCTTCGCCGGGGGAGTATGCCTCCAGGAATCGCACCACGCCCCGGAATCGCCGCTGCGGGATGCCGCTGATGCCCACCGCCGTGCGCCCGCCGTTCTTCTCGACCCACCGCTCGGTGTAGCGAGGGCCCGCCGGAAGTGAGCTCATCAGCAGGATTGAGACCCCTGGATGCGTCGGACCGCTCCGCGTCTGATGACTGAAGCAGCGGTTCCGGCATCGAGTCGTCTTCGAACTCTACCAGCACCGGGCCACTTTCCGCGCCCAGCAGGCGATCGATGGCGCCTTAATCCTGTGCTGGACCAAAAAGCGAGGTGGTTTTCGCCGGGCGCCCAGCCGTCACAAGGCGTTATGGCACCCACAGATCAGTGGGGGGGGCTGGTCCGCTCGGCGTGTTCTTTCACGAACACGACGCCGGTGGTACTCATGCCGGCTTCCTCGAAGCACCTTGCCAGCACGCTGACCGCGTGCGAGCAGAGGGGTCAAGTGGGGGTGAGAAAGACTATCTCCACCCCTTCGTCCAGCATCTTCCGCGCCACTTCCGGCCCGGTCTGATTCACGACTCTCGACGCGTCCCGCAGAGCGCCCATGAAGGAGTAGTAGTTATCGGCCAGGGATCCGATTACGCCCTGTTCCTCCAATTCCTCCAACCGGTCAATGGGGTAGGTCACGTTGATGTCGCGATAGATGCCTGGTGGTCGAATCCGATGCTGACGTGGCTCTGAATGATGTCCGCCGCCGGTGTGCGTCGCGGCAGCACCCGGTACGAGCTGTCGCCGCCATTCGGGTCGGATATGAAAGGCTTGTCTTTCCGCAGGTGCAGTCCAGCCGATGTTACCAGCGCCAAGCGGCTTTCGCTGAGGGCTTTGCGCATCGTCGTCCATGGTGAATCGTCGTGCTCCACGCAAGGAACATCTGCAGCATACGCCGCTGCACTTCGCTGAGGGTCTCGAGTCTGGGCATATTCGCACCTGCCGGATTGGGCGATTGGGGTTGTGTAAGACCTGAGGTCAGGATGGGCATCAGAGTGAGGTTATATGTATGCTTTGCGACTAGACTGATTGCCGCGGTGAATGGTAGAACCCGTAGATGATTCGGTCTACGTGTTCCCGGAGATCTGAAGCAACTGTTTGCCGAAGCGGATCCAGCATAACGGTGGCACCTTCGCGGCGGGCCAGCCTGGCCGCAGGCACAAAGTCGCTGTCGCCGGACACCAATACGATGATGTTTACCAGCTTTTTGAGGGTGAGCGACGGCTACGCTTTATTCGAGGCGATACGAATATCAATCCCCTTTCTGGCGCAAATTCGAGTTTGAATCATTGTTCTACGAGGTGGATAATGCATATCCCTCTCAGAAGACGCTTTTGGGCATCTTCCTTTAGAATCCAGGCTGTTGATGATCAACAGGCCTTATACTTCCCCATTCGTAAAACGCGAAATAAATTAGGTTCATAGCGTAAAAGATCCAGCAGTTTGTTGCGAAATTTAGCCACCTCAGATCTAGAGTAGTCTATCGGCTCCTTGCTGATGGGGCGGTGCGCCTTGTTCTCGTAAGGCCAGGCGTCATAGAAAAAGCACCGGTATAGCAGTTGTTGAGGGTTGGGGCAGCGATACACCTCGTTGATTTGTGTAAGATGTCCGTTAATCAGTTGTCCGATTGACCCTGCGACCTCCGTCGGGTTTGAGGCGTCAATATCTTGGCGGAGAGATGGCAGCCTTTTCAGATAGTATCCACCGTCCAGGAGGATGGCTACTTTGGTGGTCATGTATCCTCCCAATTGGAGCTGAGACACGAAAAAGCCCCAAGGGTTCGACCACTCTCGAGATCGCCAGCATCACTGGGAGAGTAGTTTACTGCCAAGGGGCGAATGTAAGAAAAATACTAGAGCTTATCTCTCCGTAATGTCAGCGGAAAATTCTTGGCTTAGCAGGCGATGCGTCCTTACTCCTCCCCGCGTCCCAACAAGGGAGGTGTAGATCAACCTCAGGTATATCTGCAGCATGAGGTGCAACCAGGCGGCCATGTGAGGCCAGCTATCCTGATCGGAAACGTCGAACTCCCGCCAGGCATCGAATCCGTCCTCCAGATAGAGATGCGTCCATTCGTGCCGGACCGTCCGGGAAAGCGGTCGTTAAACGCTTCGTCGAGCGCCTCCCGGATAGGAGTAGTCAAGTCTTGTTATGCATGGGGGAGGCGAGCCGCGGATGATTGTGGTCAGGGAACTCTCCCCTCGGACCCCGCAGCCAGAGACCTGCTCCCCAGTGATACACCGCCAGAGACACGTTCAGGCCGGAGGTGCCGGCTGGAATCCAGGCGTAGGCCCTGCCCCAGCCCGGACTGATTCCGTCGTCGGGATAGAGCTCGGCCCAACGTAAACCGTGTCCAGAAGTCGCGGGCGAAACTGGATGGCTTCGTTGTTTGTCATGCTTCCTCCAACGGGTCACGGAGCGGGAGTTCGTATATACGCGAGAACCGATTTGCCATTGCCTGCGTCTCAACACCGCAACGGCGATTACTGATATTCAACGAATGGTATGCTATCGTAGCGTTGGCCAGTTCGGGTGTCAAAAGACCGGGGCAATCGCGTCTTGTTTCAGCAACGCTGCAGGTTGGTCCGGAGGAGCCTGCATCGCCGATTTACAGGGGCTGATTTTTGATTTTCCTGCCATTACGGTCAGTTACCGTCATTCCGGCCTGGCCCCGCTGGTGGGGCGGTACGCGGAACCGAGGGCAGAGGACCCGCCGGGATGTCAGGAGGGTTGTGTTTGCGAACCGCTATTGATTAAAATTATCCTAGAGAGAGGGCGCCGGGCTTGGCAAGGGGCAAATGACAGCAAAATGCAACTCCAGCCTTGTAAGACGCGATTGCCCTGGTCAAAAGGCCCTGACTGCAGCTGAGGAGCAGCCTTGAGTCCGATGAATACGACCATTGGTGAGAGACGGAGGGCGTGAACTTTTGCCGTGCGCAGCGGCTGTGGGCAAGGACCGGCCATCGCACACGGGGCATAATGGGCGCTCTGACCAGCGTGTCGTTGGTTTACCGCAGCATTTTTCAAGGCTGGCCCGGGACTACAAGGGACCCGTTCCGTATCACAAGGTTGCCTGCGGCCCTTTAGCCGGACGTTCATTCCGCAAAACTCGACACATGTCTTCTGCCCCATGCAACGGTACTGGAGTTGACCAAAAGCTTGTCCGCCGCAGCCAGATATCCGTGGTTGAGGGCGGAATGCGGCCGTTCGACGGCCATTCCAGCCTGTGGTACGAGGAGGGATCAAACCCGACCCAATGGCCAAGTTGTTGGGCACCCCTGTTGTGCTGGTGCCGAGCCCTACAGGTCGCCCGCAGGTGGCCGCCGAGGTGCTGGGCTACCAGCAGTTCGACCCCGACCTCAATGTGGCAGGTGTCATCCTGAACGGCGTCGGCAGTCCCGCTCACCTTGAGTTCTGCAAGCCCCAGATCGAGGCCACCACCGGACTGCCCGTCCTGGGTTACCTGCCCCGTCGTACCGACTTCGAACAGCCGGAGCGACACCTGGGCTTGATCCCGACAGTCGAAGGCACTGTGGCTAACCAGTGGTACGAGTCAATCATCACCCAGGTCGAGGAGACCATCGACGTCGGCCGCATCGCCGAACTGGCCCGCCTTTCCGCCGCGCCTTCGTCCGCCAGGGCGGAAGGAATGCAGGTCTACCCACAGCAGCCGCAGCCCAAGCGGGCCGTGATTGCGGTAGCCCAGGACAAGGCGTTCAACTTCTACTACCAGGACTCGCTGGACTGCTGGAGGCCTGGGGCGCCGAAATAGCCCCATTCAGCCCACTAGAGGACGATTCCCTCCCCGAGGGAGCAGGCGGCGCGGCGTATACCTCGGGGGAGGATTCCCCGAGCTGTTTGCAGCCGAACTCTCGGCCAACCGCCCGATGCTGGAATCCATCCGGCGGGCGGCGGAGAGAGGCATTCCAGTCTACGGTGAGTGCGGTGGGTTGATGTACCTCGGCCGCAGCCTCACCGGGTTCGATGGCATTGCTCACCCGATGGCAGGGTTGCTGCCCGCCGTCTCGTCAATGTCCCAGTCCCGTTTGTCTCTCGGCTACCGCGAGGTGGAGGCCCTCACCGACGGCCCGCTGCTTTCCGCCGGTCAACAGGTGCGCGGCCACGAATTCCACTGGTCCACACTTGAACAGCCGCCCGAGGAAGGCGAATCGGTCTACCGCGTCGTCAATCAAGGCGGCCGCCCCGACGGCTTCCGCTCCGGTAGCGTATCGCCAACCTTTTAAAACGTTTCACCCCGGGTTACACCTCGGCAGCGCCCCCGGCCTGGCAGAGAGGTTCATCGACACCTGCGCGCCCCATAGCTCTGTCTGAGTAGACCATCCCCTCTCCTTAGTAGGAGGGCGATGGCATGAATCAAACCCTCCAATCCAAATCTTTACCTGCGAGTATCGAAAATGACCACCAGCGATCAGCCGGAATCAGGCACCAGGTCGGAACCCGCCCCCCAGTCGGTGACCGGCCCACGCATCAACAAGGGGCTGGTGATCGTCAACACCGGCACCGGCAAGGGCAAGACCACCGCTGCCATGGGCGTGATGCTGCGGGCGTGGGGCCGCGACATGAAAGTCGTCATGCTCCAGTTCATCAAGCACACCACGGCCAACTTCGGCGAGCAGCGCGCCGCCAAGAAAATGGGAATCGACATGATCGCCATGGGCGACGGCTTCACCTGGCGCTCCAAGGACCTCGACAGCTCCGCCGACCTGGCCCGCGAGCACTGGGAAGGTTGCAAGGAGATCATCGCCAAGGGTGAATACGACGTCGTGATCCTCGACGAGTTCACCTACGCCCTCCACTACGGCTGGGTGCCGGTGGAGGACGCCCTGGAAGCGCTGCGCAATCGCCCCGAGATGATGCACGTCATCATCACTGGCCGCAACGCGCCGCCGGAACTGGTGGAGTTCGCAGACCTGGTAACCGAGATGACCCTGGTCAAACACCCCTACCACGAGGGCATCAAGGCCCAGCCCGGCATCGAGTTCTAGCCTTGCTGGACGCCCCAGAGCTTGGCGGATAGAATCACCGAATACGAGTCAGACAGAAGGAGCAGGCGTAATGACAGCCACAAGAGAGCCAGTAGTCGGCGATAGCCAGTTCAACGGGCAGTTCGGGCCGCCATCAGAACGCGCGGTGAAGAAGCTTAAGGGCCACCTCACTCCGTGGGTGCAGGAGTTCGTCAGTAACGCCCCCTTTGTGGTGATGGCCAGCGCCGATGCCGATGGCCGCTGCGACGCCTCCCCCAAGGGCGGCAAGCCCGGCTTCGTCAAGGTGATCGACGAGCACCGCCTGCTGTCCCCGACGTCGCCGGCAACAAGCTGTTCCAGTCCTACCAGAACATCGAGACCAGCCCCTACGTCGGCCTTATCTTCTTCATCCCCGGCAAATCAACGACACAGTCCGCGTCAAACGGTCGCGCCAGTGTCGTCAGCAAAGCCGAGCTCGATCAGCAGAACATCGAGCTCGCCCTTTACGAGACCGACGACAACTCCCGCCACCTCCAGGGCCTGCTCATCGAGGTCGAGGAGTCCTACAGCCACTGCCCCCGCGCTCTCAAATTCTCCAAGCTCTGGGACGCAGAGGAGGTCGCCAGCAACCGCGCCAACCCGCCCATCAGCGAGCGCACCGACGAGAACTACTGGGCCCACGAGGCCGGGGCGTAGACGTGGGAACTTTCAGTGCCCCCCTCACCGTTGGCAACTTGACCACTGGTGCCACTGAAACCGTAAATGCCCTGGTCGACACTGGGGCAACTTACTCAATGATTCCGGCATCCACGCTGGAACGAATGGGGATAGCACCCGCTCGTTCGAGGCGGCTACGAATTGCCAACGGCGAGAGAGTCGAATACCAGACTGCCTTGGCCTACTTCGAGACTGGGGGGGTCGAAGGGGAGGCCAGAGTGGTCTTCGGTCCGGAAGGTTTATACCCTTTGGGTGCAACCGCGCTGGAAGACATGCTTCTGGTAGTGGACCCGCTTGGACAGAGACTTGTACCGGAAGAAGCCTTGCTGATGTAGAGCTCTCCGCGACAGATCCTGACTGACCTGCGGAATTTATACGTCATCCAACCCTACACTTAGGAAGTTTGTTGATGGTCACCATCGCCTTCGAACAGCACAGCTCTCCAACGGTATGGACGTCATCCTCCACGAGGACCACACCATCCCGCTGGTGGCGGTCAACGTCTGGTATCACGTCGGCTCCAAGAACGAGGAAATGGGCCGCACCGGCTTCGCCCACCTGTTTGAGCACGTGATGTTCGAAGGCACCAAACACCACAACCGCAGCCACTTCGAGCCTCTGCAGAAGGCCGGCGCCAACCTCAACGGCTCCACCACCACCGACCGCACCAACTATTGGGAGGATGTGCCGTCCAACTACCTCGAGTTGGCCCTCTGGCTCGAAGCCGACCGCATGGGCTTCCTGCTCGACGGCCTCGACCAGCAAAGTTCGACGTCCAGCGCGACGTGGTGAAGAATGAGCGCCGCCAGTCCTACGAGAACCGTCCCTACGGGATGGCCCACCAGCACCTGCAACCGGCCCTGTACCCCCTGCCCCACCCTTACCACTGGATGACCATCGGCTCCCAGGAAGACCTGGACGCCGCCAGCCTGGAAGACGTCAAGGAATTCTTCCAGCGCTTCTACGGCCCGTCCAATGCCAGCCTCGCCATCGCCGGTGACTTCCGCGCCGAGGAGGCGCTGGATCTGGTGAACCGCTACTTTGGCGACCTGTCCCCCGGTGAGAAAGCGTTGCCGCGTCGACGCCAGGACTCCCTGCTTTCAGGCCGCGTGTCGACATCGAGATGCGCGACAAGGTAACCCTGCCCCGCCTCTACATCGCCTGGCCCGCGCCGACCGAGGGCCACCCCGACGACGCGCCGCTGGAACTGTACCAGGCGGTGATGTCCGACGGACTCAGCTCGCGCCTGCATCGCTCGCTGGTCTACGAAAAGCAGATCGCCCAGCACTCCTTCATCCGCTACGTGCCGTCGGAAATCGCAGGGCAGCTATTGGTCCAGGTGACCGCCGCCGAGGGACACAGCCTGGACGAAATCGAAGCTGCGGTGGAGACCGAGCTGGAGGATATCCACAGCAACCCACCCACCGGAGAGGAGATCGCCCGCTCCAAGAACCGGATTGAGGCCACCACTTCCGCCAGCTTGCCCGCATCGGCGGCTTCGGCGGGCGCGCCGACCAGCTCAACCACTTCAACGTGATCGAGTCCGACCCCAACCTGATTAACACCAGCCTCGACCGATGCCTCGCCGTTCGGCCCGAAGACATCCTGCGCGTGGCCGAGACCTACGTTTCCGGCAACCAGGTACGGTTGCGAGTGCTCCCCGAGACACAGCTCTCCGCCGCAGCCACTACCGTCGACCGGAATATCATGCCGCCGCCCACGGACGAGCCGGTCTTTACGCCGCCGCTGCCCATTCGCGGCGGCCTTCCCAACGGCATGGGCGTTACCGTTGTCGAGCAGCGTGGCATGCCCATCGTCGCTTTCGGAGTGCTGCTGGGTTCCGGGGCCTCCGCATACCCAGCTGACCTGCCTGGCCTCGCCGGATTGGTCGGTGACATGCTCCCTGAGGGGGCAGCCGGAAAGTCCAGCCAGCAGATCGCCAATGACTTTGAGTTCATTGGCGCCCGCCTGTCCGTTGACAGCCGTCGCGAATACTCGTTGCTATCCACAGAGACACTCACCAAGCACTGGGGCAGTGCGCTGGAAATGATGGCCGAGGTTATCCTCTCGCCCGACTTTCCTCAGCACGAACTGGACCGGCTGCGCCGGGAACACCTTACCGACCTTCACCGCAGCAAAGACGAGCCCAACGCCATCGCCGAACGCCTGCTCGCCGGCCTGATTTACCCCACAAGCAGTGGATATGCCCATCCAGTATCCGGTACCGAAGCGTCAATCCAGGCCATCTCCCGCGATAACCTGGTAGACCAGTTCCGCCGAAGCTACCGACCGGAGAACGCACACTTCCTGGTGGTGGGCGACATCGATCGGGAGGAGGTGATGCGCCGCGCTGCCGCCGCATTCGGCACATGGAACGCCTATGCCTCAGGGTCAGCGCCTGCCGACTGGAACGAACTGTCCGACAACCATGCCACGATCTACCTAGTTGACCGGCCCGGCGCACCCCAGTCTGTGATCCGCGCCGTGGAATCCCTCGTGCCGCGCCTACATCCCGATTACTTCCCGCTGCTGCTGGCCAACTACTCCTTCGGCGTACAATTCTCGGCCCGCCTCAACCAGAACCTGCGCCAGGACAAGGGTTACAGCTACGGTTACATGTCCTCCATCCAGTGGCAACGCCGCCAGTCCATGCTGGTGGCCGGCGGCTCCGTCCAGAGCAATGCAACCAAGGAGTCAGTCTACGAAACGCTCAAGGAGTTCCGCGAGGTTAGCGGCGAGCGGCCCATCACCGCCGAGGAACTGTCCAACGCCAAAGACGGCCTGCTCCGCGCCTACCCCGCCAGCTTCGAGCGCCCCGCCTCGGTCTTGGGGCAACTGCTCGCCATGGAGCAGTTCGGCCTCCCCGACGACTACTTCCGCAGCGTCCGTCCATCAATTGAGGCAATTACCCTGGAAGACGTGCATCGCGTGGCCCAGGGTCACATCCGACCCGGTAACCTGCAGATCCTGGTCGTCGGCGACCGCGCCAGCACTCAGGGCCTACTGTCGGAACTCGGCCTGCCGCTCGTCCACCTCACCGAGGACGGTGAGACGACCAGCTGACAGCCCGGTTGGATCCGGGAACGGCCCGTCTACGTAGAAATCTGGGAACCCCATTCATCTTCAAGCTATCGAAAGATTGACGGGGTTCCGTCGTTACACACTACCCAGCACCAGCTCCTCCGACGCAGTGGCTACAGGCCGCAACGTCGAAGCACTCGCTTCCTCGATCATCTCAGTGCGAGGCCGCAAATGACCGGTGAAGGCTTCAGGTTGCAGGTGAAGGTCGTAATGGTTACTGGAAGGCTGATCCTGCACCAATATCCACTCGTCAGCCCCTTGTCGGCAGATCCGGACGCAGTCGAGGAAGAAACCAAGCGTTTGCTCTTTCAGTTGCTTTCCGAAATATACAAAGCCAACCCGTTATTTGTGCTGAACAACCCGCCGGTGCTCTACAACCGCGACCACTTGGTCAGCATCGAGTGGGACGTTTCGGGTCCCTCCCAGAATATTGCGGAAGTCAGAAGACGGATCGCCGGTCTGAACATTCCACGATAACGGCTGTTTCACCCTGCTCCCAACCCGGCGCATCGGGTCGTACGACCGCTCAGTCGAAAATCGCCGATTACACCCGCCGCAGCGCCTCCCGCTGGGCCCGGAACACCGGCTCCAGCCCTCGAGCCGCCAGCGCCATCACCCGCTCCACCATCGGCCGCGCAAACGGACGGGCCTCCGTGGCGCCCTGCAATTCCACAAGCCCCCCGTTGGCCGTCATCACCACGTTGAAGTCCACATCGGCCTCGTAGTCCTCGGCATAGCAAAGGTCGAGAAGCAACTCATCCTTCAGGATCCCGACACTCACCGCCGCCACCGGGTATTCCAGCGGCACCCGGCGGATCACCCGTTGCCGCACCAGCATCATCATTGCCTGTTGAAGAGCTACGTACGCTCCGGTAATTGACGCCGTGCGCGTCCCTCCGTCGGCCTCAATGACGTCGCAGTCGATCTGCACCGTTCTCTCCCCCAGAGCTGCCATGTCGGTTACCGCCCGCAGCGACCGCCCGATGAGCCGCTGGATCTCCTGCGACCGCCCGCTGACCCTGCCCGTGTCGCGCTCGCGGGACGAGCGGGTATTGGTCGCCCGGGGCAGCATCGAATATTCGGCCGTAACCCATCCTGTACCCTGGCCACGCAGAAAGGCCGGAACCCGCTCCTCCAGAGAGGCGGCGCACAGCACCTTGGTCCCACCCATCTCAATCAGCGCCGACCCCTCCGCCGACCGCTGGTACCCCACCGTGATGCTCACTGGGCGCGGCTCATCCCACAGCCGCCCGTCAATACGTTCATATCCAGTCAACAAACCGTCCTCCGTTTCCTGTTACCCACCAAGACCATAAGCCAGCAACAAAGAAAAGGGCAACCACTAACGGCTGCCCCTCTGACTTTGAGCTTCACCTGATCCCGTCACGGAGAGTCCAGCGATTCAGAAATCGCCACCATCCTGTCAACGAACTGCTCGACCAGCCTCTTGGCACGGGCAAAGTATTGACCATTGCCGCCTTCCAAATCCATGTCCCGATGGTAGAAATGTACATGCGCATTGGCAGCAGCAACAAATCCCCCATCCAGGATGTCGGCTGCGTGTTCGTCTCCTGCATCCCTGAATTCAGCCCCTATGCGCGCCACCGCATCACTCATCGCCGGATGGCTCCGGTGGCGCCACCCCCGCTGCTGGCAGACCGCGATGACTGCATGGGCCGCCGCGCCCCACATTTTCTCCGCCCCCTGCAGGTCATCACCCACGCGTAAATATTCCTCGGCCTCCCGAAGGAATTCCCGGGCTGTATCTCTATGCTCAAGGACGCCCATCGGCTGAGTTTGCATCTGGATCGCCTGAAGTGCGTTGAAGACAGCATATAGGACAACTGCGCGACGAAACAACGGTTGCGAATGTACCTTGCACATACGGCAGTGACCGATTCACCGCTCCGTCTCCACCCACAGGACCTCCCCATCCGAGACAACCTCAACGGTCCCTTGCAGATCAGTGCGATAGACGTTCTCAACGCCCACCGAGTCCTCCAACCGCTCCACCACCGAGGGAACAGGGTGCCCGTAAGAATTGTCGATGCCGGAGGAAATCACGGCTACCGACGGACTGACAGTATCCAGGAATCGCTGTGTGGTCGAAGTGTGGCTGCCATGATGTCCGGCTTTCAGGACCGTGCTCCCGATCTCCAGTCCACTGTTCACGATCCGCAGTTCAGCCTCCTCTTCCATGTCTGCGGTCAGCAGAAAGCTGACGTTCCCATGGATCAGCCGCACCGCCACTGAATCGTTGTTCGAGTCCCCCAGCGGGCTGCTCAGCGATGGATTTAGCACCTCGAGTGTCAGCTCATCGCCCAGTTGAATCACGTACCCCTCGCTCACATGCAACTGCGCGATGCCGTGCTGACGCAGCCTCTGCTCCCACTCGGCTCCCATCGCACCGTTAGCCGCGGGAACACCGGCGGCCACTCCGCCCACCGAGTAGCGGCCCAGCACTTCCAGCAGCCCATGGCTGTGGTCAGCGTCCAAGTGAGTCAGGATCACCAGGTCAAGGCTCCTGTCTCCGCCGGGGAGCACCCTCGCCAATTCCCGCGACGTCACATCCCCGTCCGGCCCTCCGTCAATGAGCACCTGCCTCCCCGACGGCGCAACGATGAGCGTGCTGTCTCCTTGCCCAATATCCAGGAAGTAAACGTGCAGGTTCCCGTCCGGACCACCCGCCACTCGCAACCACAGGATCAACGCCGCAATCCCAAGAGCAGCCGCGGCAGCAAAGGACAGGTAAGCGCTCGGCAGCGGCCAACGCCTGTCATCGTCACCGCCGCGCGCGTCTCTTCCGGACGCAGCTTTGAACGACCCCAACACCCTCGCGAAGAAAGCCCCGGCTCCTCGGCGCCATCCTCGGGTCCAACGTGGTTGGGCGGCAAGCAGCACAATGCCCAAACCGGCATACCACGTCACCAGCAGGGGACAGCTCACCCCGTTGGACTCCAACGTCCAGGAGGGAAATGCCGAAACTACGGCAATCAGGTAAGTGGTCGGAGCGGTGGCGATCCATCCCAGCAGTTCGCCCAGGGGATGAAAGGCAAGTCCAGCCACCGCGGCAATCATGGTCGCCACAATCAACGGAGCCATCGCCGGGATCGCCAGCAGGGAAACCGGCACACCCGTCAGCGCGACCCGCCCAAAGTTATCGGCAACCAGTGGCCAGGTGGCGAGGGTTGCGGCCGCAGAGACCACGGTCAGGGCTCCCGCCCAGCCTAGTAACTTCCTCCCGATCCCCGCCGCCCGGGCAGCCCCCCAGTCCAGCCTTCCCCCCGACAGGGCCAGCGCCACTGCGATGCCACCGACAGCAGCGAAGCTCAGTTGGAAACTCACCTGCCGGATCAGGCCGGGCGTAACGGCCGTCATGGCAACGGCAGCCAGTGCCAGGGCCGGCAGAACGCTGGACGGTCGCCCCAAGCCAAGGGCCGACAGGTATACCGACCCCATCACGGCCGCCCTCAGGGCCGATGGCGATGCCCCGGCAACGAGCGCATACGACCAGATTGCAATCGCAGCAACGATCAAGTATGTGGGACGCTGCCTCCCCAGCAGCCATGCCCGCAGTGCCCACCGATACTGCCAGAAGGACGCCTACGTGCAGTCCTGAGATGGCCAGCAGGTGCGCCGCGCCGGTACCCCGGAACGCTTCCACCAAGTCCGGAGGCAGAGATTCCCGCTTGCCCAGGAGCATCGCCATTGCCAGCGCCGACTCGGGGTAGGGCATCGACCGTTCGATGCTGTCTGCCAGCCGTCCGCGAGCAGCGAATATCGCGGACCGCCACCACGTTCCTCCCCGTCCCGCAATGAGCGCATCCTCAGCAAACACGGTGGCCGAGATGCCCTGCGCCTCCAGGTAGCTGGCATAGTCGAACCCGTCGATTGGCTCCGGATGCAGCGGCGTGCCCCGGACCATAACCGCATCGCCGTAGCGGAAATACGGAGGTGTCCGCAAGGTCACCAGGTCATCGGGCGGGCTGGCGTACACGAGCCAGCGCTCCTCGACCTCGCTCCGTTGACCATCGACCTCGACGCTGAAAACATTGAGTTCAAAGCGCACCTGTCGTGCCGTGGTCTCGGGGTCGCTGGCAATGGTTCCTTCAGCAATGATTCGTTGGCCATAGAATGCGTGAGAAACTTGGTCCCGGCCGTGGAGTTCCGCCCTCCCCAACCCCAGCAGCAGGACCGCCATCAGCACCGCTGGGAAGGCCGGCAAACGCGCCAGGTGCATCCCGAGCGCCGTTAGCCCTGCAGCGCCCGCCAGCAGCCATACCAGCGAATGTTCAACTTGGACCGACAGTCCCAGCAGCACCCCGGCAAGCCAGGCCGCCGACAGCAACCCCGCCCTCAAAAGTCTCCCTTCCCTCGCCGCCCCGGCCCGGACAGCAGCGCACGCGATGAGAAAGGCAAGCGGCTATTGCCCGCCCGATACGGTAACCAGCCCCCTGATGGCTTCCAGGGTCTTGGGACCAATGCCCGGAACATCCTGCACCTCGTCGATGGCGACGAATGGCCCGTATGTCTCACGGTGTGTGATGATCAGGCCTGCCGTCACTGGCCCTATTCCAGGCAGCGTCTCCAGTTCAACCGCGGTAGCAGTATTTAGATCAACCGTTAGGGGCCGGCTTCTTTGTTGTATCTCTTTTTCCTGGGCCTCGGGCTCTGGAGTGGATGGTGCGGAAAATGAAGGCGCAGCGCCCCGTATCGGAACGTGGTAGCGCGCCTCATCCTGCACCCGCTCCGCCAGGTTTATGCCCTTGATCTCGCCGTCCCACCGCACGCCCCCGGCCGCCGCGATGACGTCTATTACGCGATCGCCCTCTTTCATGGCGTACACACCCGGAGATGGCACCGCTCCGCTGACCTGCACACGTATGTCAGCGGCCGTAGGCTCGGGCGTTGCAGTCTCTTCTGGCGCCACGATGACCACGGGCGCCACGTCGTCTCCCCGTGCCAGCAGTATGACCGCGGCCACGACCAACGCCAGCGCCCCAAGCAGCGCGAAACCAACTGCAGCGACTCGCGCTGCTTGTCCCATCACAAGACCCCAATTTCCGTCTGGACCGGAAGGCAATCTGCGCCCCGAATCGGCCAGCAGGGATTATAGACCACGGCAATCGCGTTTTGATGATAGAAGCCCCTTGCCAAGCCTCATGACACATCCGTACCATCAGACACAGAGGAACCACGCGCCCTTAGATTCAACGCTACGACTGACGAACAGAGCACATCCATGGTCGACTGCGCCAAGCTCAAACCCGGGACGAATTACCCCCACCGAAGGTCAAGGGTAAGACTCGCGGCCGAGATCATTGTTCACCCATACGGAGGGTCCGTCCTCTCACGATGGAGGCAGGTTGTATCCGATTTGCCGTATCCAATATAATCTAGGCCCTGAATCTGGCCCAAGGACAGTTGAAATGACCAACCGCACGGCTTCCGGCAGTAACGCTCCTCCACCTCAGTTTGCCTTTTTCCGGGGCGAGGTGGTGCCTTTGGAAGATGCCCGTGTGAGTGTGATGACCCATGCCCTCCACTACGGCACCGCCGTCTTCGAGGGCATCCGTGGCAACTGGAACGCGGAACACGAGACCACCTACATTTTCCGTCTGCGCGAGCATTACGAACGCCTGCACCTAGGGTGCCGGATGCTCATGCTGGACATCCCCTACAGCGTCGACGACCTCTGCAAGATCACCGTCGACTGGTGGAGAAAAACGGCAACCGCTCCGACGTCTACATCCGGCCCCTCGCCTACAAGAGCGAGGAGCTGGTCGCCAACCTGAAGCTCCACGAGATCGCCAGCGATTTCACCCTGATTGTTGTGCCTTTTGGCAACTACCTGGGCACTGAGAACCTGCGTTGCTGCACCTCCTCCTGGCGTCGGCTGGAGGATCAAATGACGCCGACCCAGGTCAAGACCTCTGCCAACTACCTGAACAGCATCCTGGCCAAGACTGAGTCTGTCCTGGCCGGTTTCGACGAGGCCATCCTGCTGAACCAGGACGGACACGTCGCCGAGGGCTCCGGCGAGAACCTCTTCATGATGCGCAAGGGGAAACTGATCACCCCGGTCCTCGAGGACAACCCCCTCCCCGGCATCACCCGCGATACCGTGATGGAGCTGGCCAGCGAGGAACTGGGCATCGAGGTAGTGGAGCGCCGAATCGACCGCACCGAGCTGTATCTGGCCGACGAAGTGTTTCTGACCGGCACGGCGGCCCACCTGACCCCCGTGATTTCGCTGGACAGCCGACCCATCGCCGACGGCAACCCAGGTCCGGTATCGTCGCAGCTCAAGCAGATGTACTTCGACATCGTTTTGGCCGAAACCCCAAGTACCTGCACTGGTGCACCGCCGCAGTTCCCAACGGGGTCACGGCGTAAACTCGGCCAGGCACTTGTCCCGGCTCGACTGATGGCGGACAGCAGTATCCCGAATTTGCTCCCAGTTCCGAAAGAGTGATTGTTTGCTGACGCCTGAAAAGAGAGCCGCGAAAATTGAGTCCTACGGCAACGGCTACGGCCAACTGACCAGGGCCCTGGAGCGTTTCCCGCGGGATATGTGGACCTTCAGGGACGGGCACGGATGCTGGAGCATCCACGAGCATCTCATTCACATAGCTGACAGCGAGGTCAACAGCTACATCAGGTGCCGAAGGCTGATTGCCGAGCCCGGACAATCCCTGATGGCCTACGACGAAAACCTCTGGGCCGAATCACTGCTCTATCACGACCAGGACATCGCGGACTCCCTGGAACTGTTCCGGTGGCTTCGCCAGAAGACCTTCACGCTGATAAAGACCCTTCCCGATTCCACCTGGGGCAATATCGCTTACCACCCCGAGAACGGGAACATGACCCTGGACGACTGGCTGGAAGTCTACGAGAGCCACATCCCCGAACACGTACGGTCCATGCAGGAAAACTACGATGCATGGTCGGCCCTCGGCCAGCACTCCCGTGTCTGAGAATCGAAATGCTTGGCGACAGCGCCCAACACTGGATCCAGGATTGATACTCGACGAAGTTCACTGAAACTTTCCACAATGCGGGGGCAGGTCAAGGGCCTACCCTTGATGCATAAAGGAATGAGACGCAGGCGCCCGTGGAAACTCTGACCGAAATAGCGCAATGGCTCGGACTGGGGTTGCTGGCCTATCTCATCGGCGCAATCCCGACGGCATACCTCTTCGCCCGTTTCACGCTGGGCGGCGACATACGCAGCATGGGAGACAACAACAGCGGCGCCGCCAACGTCTACCGCGAGATTGGACCCCGGGCCGGATTGGCCTGCGGCGCTTTGGACATCGTCAAGGGCAGCCTGGCCGTAGTCCTGGTTGGCGTAATTGCCCGCGACAGCGGGATCCAGATGCTCGCCGGCATCTGCGCGTTCGCAGGACACGTCTGGCCGGTGTTCCTGCGGTTCAAGGGCGGTCGCGGGGCGGCTGTGGCCGTCGGCGTTCTGTTTGCCACTGTACCGGCAATTGCTCTGCCCCTTGGCGCGCTGTCCCTGGTTGCCCTCTTTCACACAAGAAAGTCTATGGTCGCCCTTTTCATGTTTCTTGCCGGTGTCCCGATCCTGAGTTGGGTGGCCGTTTTGACCGTTGACCTTTCGGCCGCCAAAGCCGGCTACGTCCTCGCCATGCCGGTGATGGCTGGACTGAGTCATATCTACTCGACGCTGGTGTTGCCGAAATTTGGCGCCACCGCATCCTGAATCATCATCCCGGCTAGAGTGAAGGAATGTCCGACATAGAAGTTATCGGCATGATCGGAGTCAACCGGGAACGGGACTCCTCGAGAGGCGTCACAGTCAGCCTGTTCGGGGGCGGCATTAACCCCGCCGATGAGATCCCCGCAGGTGTCGACCCGGACTACATTGCCGAATTTTCCGAAGCCCACGAGCAGAGCGGATTCGACAAGGTCCTGATCGGCTATTCCTCGGCCACTGCCGACAGCTTCGCCGTCGCAGGATACGCCGCAACGCGCACCGAGAGCCTGGGATACCTCATCGCCCATCGCGCCGGTTTCATGGCCCCCACCCTCGCCGCCCGACACGCTGCGACCCTCGATCAGCTCAGCGGCGGGCGCATCGCCCTGCACGTCATTTCTGGCGGCAGCGACGAGGAGCAGCGCCGCGATGGAGACTGGCTCGACCACGACTCCCGCTATCGCCGCACCGGAGAGTGGATGGACATCGTGCGACGCATATGGACCGAGTACGCGCCGTTCGATTACCAGGGCGAGTTCTATCACCTCGAACAGGCCCACAGCCAGGTGCGCACCAGGCAACGCCCCCACGTCCCGCTCTACTTCGGCGGTGCGTCGGAGGCGGCCATGGAGGTAGGCGCCCGGCATGCCGACGTGTACGCGCTTTGGGGAGAACCCATCGCCGCCATAAGGGAGCAAATTGCGGAGATACGCTCCCGGGCCGCCCGGTACGGGCGCGACATGCGGTTCAGCCTCTCGGTGCGCCCCATCTTGGGCGATACCGAGGGCGAGGCCTGGGAAAGGGCAAGAGGGATCCTGGAGCGGGTGCGTGGCTCAGTGGGGGAATCCGTCGGACCAGATCGCCCGGCCCGACTGCAGTCGGTGGGTTCCCAGAGGCTTCTGGACTTCGCAGCTAAGGGGGAAATCCACGACCAGCGCCTGTGGATGCCCATCGCCGCCGCAACAGGGGCAGCGGGTAGTACCACCGCCCTCGTAGGCACCGCCGAGCAGGTCGCGGAGTCGCTTATGACCTACTACGACGCCGGATGCTCGACGGTGCTGATTCGCGGCTTCGACCCGTTGCAGGACACTGCCGACTACGGCAGGGAACTCATCCCCATCCTCCGGGCCGAAGCCGCCGCGCGTTCAGTTGCGGTCTAGCCGCCAGGTTCCGGGCCGGAGTCCAGGCTCAGCCCGCATCCGATTGCAGCACCGAACAGGGCCATAATGCCGCTTTCGTCGCCGGACCCAAGAGTCGCGGCCATCCCTTCAGCACCGCCAAGTTGCTCCTGTACGCACTGGAGGCTTTCGCGGTCCTCCGGGGTCATGTCCAGGGCAGGAGCCGCCGCCGCAAACTCCTCCTCGTTCAGGCACGAAAGCGTCAGGAAGAAAGCAGTCATGCTTCCAACCATTGCAGCTTCTTCGTCCCCTCCTGAGCCCGCCAGCATCACCGAGCGCAGGTCGACACCATCCATTCCAGACCGAACGCAATCCGAGGTCTCGACACTGAGCGGCCCGGATTGGCCTATCAGTCCCGTGACGAAGAGCCGTGTAATCGACTCGTCTTCCAGGCAATTGATGAATTGGGCCTGCTCTTCGCGGCTCGCTATATCCGGGTTCGAAAAGATCTGCAGCAACCGGTCAGTTTCCGCAATCCCCGCTAGGCAAGCCAACTCACCCTCAGATAGCTCCGAGGCGACTGCTACAGGATCATCCAGCATCAATGGTGCGATTTGCCCACTGACGGCGGCAGGTTGCTGGGAAACTGGCGCCATCGTGGGTTCCTCGGTCTCCTCCGGCGTGGAAACTGTCGGCTCAGGCGCTGAGGTCGCTGTCGCCTCGGGGGCGGCCATTGGTTTGGGTGTGGCTGTTGATTGCGAAACAGCAGTCGGCTCCGGAGTGTCGGTTGGCTCGGGAGCCACCGTAGGCTCGGGAGGAGACGTTGGCACAGCAGTCGGCTGCGGAACCGGCGTATCCTCCGGTGCCTCCGTAGCATCCTCACCACCGCACGCCAGCACCGCCACCAGCGCTATCAGGGCCACGAAATAGAATATCTTTGACATTTTCTGCCTTCATTCCTTGCCGGGGAATTTGCAACTGACTTCCATCCTATATGGAATATCCCAGAGCTTACATACTAACGGCTCCAAATAACCACGGTTTTTCAACCAATGTGGATAATCGACATCCCACGAACAATTTGGGAACCGCGTTTACAGACCTCGCCACGCGAACAGTTCATTGAGCAGCGCGAAGAATCGGGAGGCGTCCACCCTGTGGGCCAAAGCGACCGGACCAGGTTCGCCTGCCACCGTTGTTTCCCCCCAGTGCGGGCCGGGCTCGGTTCCTACATCGAGCGCTACCTGTCGGAACGTCGCTACTCCGGGGTCCAGGGCCATTGCCACCGCCAGGGGATCATAGAACTCAAACCGTTGCCGCTGCGGGTCGCACTGGAACCAGCCCTGCAATATCCGCAGCGCCAGATTGCCCAACGGCGCCTCGGCCGTAATCTTGAACGCCTGCCCTCTGCTGATCCCCACCTGACGACACGATGCCAGGTCCGCCAACGCAATCGGAACATTCAGATACAGAACCTGTGCCGCGGCTAAGGCATCGCTGTGAAAATTAAACTCGGCCCTTGGAGTTACATTGCCCCGCGTCTCCACGGCACCCCCCATAACTACAACGCCTGCCGCCAGTGAAAGAGTGCCTGGGTACCGGCTTTCCAGTCGCGAAAGATTCGTAAGCGGGCCAAGGGCCAGCACAAAGATGCTGCCCGGCTCAGACGTAATTTCCCTGTGCAGAAAGTCAATTGCCGTCTCTTTCACAGGTGAGCACGATGGCTGAGGCAATCGCACAGATAGGCCCCCAGGTCCGTGGAATGCAACCGACGGGCGATACTGTCCCTTAATAGGACGCGCTGCACCTCTGGCTACCGGAATGTCTGCTTGACCCGCTGCCTGAAGAAGCGCCAGGGCGTTGCGGGTCGCGCGCGCCCTGGGAACGTTGCCACCAAGGGTGGTCAATCCAATGACCTCGACCCCCGGTGCCGCGAGGGCCATCAGGATCGCAATGGCATCATCCACTCCGGGGTCGGTGTCGATGACGAGCCTCATTGTAGATTCCATTAGGTCGAGGATGGGGGACAGCGATGGGGGGTTCCCAGGGAATGGGGCAGGTTGCCAGTGATCAGCGGACCGCGATCAAACTCGGAAGGCTGTCCTCGAATTCGTGGTTGTAACTGACAAGGCAGGCAACGGCTTCCAAGGCAGTACGGCGGTAGCAATACCCGGTCGCCCGGTGTAGCTTTGCCGTGCTCATAATCACAGGCCAACGGTCAAGAGAATGGCTGTAAGCAACAAACGCGCCACCGGTCAGTCTCTTCAAGGGATTTACGATGCTTGCCGGCAACTGCATTCGGCGTGTTTCCATCGCCTCTGCAAGTTCCCTGAGAAAGACCACGCCCCCTCCGGCCACGTTGAAGACCCCAGGCAATTCCCTGGTTATAGCAAGGCAGATGACCCGCGCCAAATCATCATCACTTACAAACTGAAGGGGAGGGTTATAGTCCGACAAGCCCACCCACCCGGGAAAGTACAACTCCCGCAACAGTGCCACGGAAGTCATCGACCCAAGGGCGGGACAGCTGCGAAAGATTGTTATCTTTAGCTCTGTCGACCGCTCAGCCTGTTCAAGCAGGACCTGTTCGGCAAGGTGATTGTCCTGGGCATAGGGAAATCCCGGCGCCGGAGTCCGTGGCCACTCCTCGTTCACGGGGAAAGGCGCGTCAGCGCGGGCTCCGTAGACGGCATGGGAACTCACGTAAATCAAGTGCTGGACGCCTGCAGCGAGAGAGGAATCAAGCACCGCCCGAACCATCTTCCCGTTTCGCGCGCTGCTCTCCGCCGCGTCGCGACGGCGCATTCCACTTTTCCAATCGAACGCCAGGTGTACTAGGGTATTGACCTGATGTATCGCCAGTTCCCCGCTAATGTCCTCGCTTACGTCTTTTCGAAGGGCTGCGATGTTGTGGACCGGCGCTCGCAGTGGCCGATTGTCAAAGGCGACGAGCTTGCCCAAGCCTGGGAGCTCTTCAAGATGCTCCAGGAGCTTGGATCCCAAGTGCCCGGACGAACCAGTTACCGCCACCACTTTCTGCGGTGTTGTCATACGGCAAGTCTAGCAGGTTCCCAAGACTCCAGAGTCTGGCGCAAAGCGGACCGCTCTGGTATCGGGCAGAGCGTTACAGCCCACCCACTCGCTCGCCTCGCACCCAACCACGAGGCTATGGCCGAAGCACGGGCAGCGCAAGCGTGCTGGCCAGCCAGGCCCGTGCGGTAATCCGGGCCTTCTCGCCCGTTGTCAATGCGATTCGCTTCTCACCCAGCACGTCGTAGCCGGAACCCTCGATGCGGTCCAGAACGCGTGAGTAGATTGCACCAAGCACAGCTGGACATGCCCTGCTGCGACGCGACAGGTACGGCAGAAGCCGAAAGCCGCTGCGAAAGTATTCCCTGGCACGTTGGCTCTGGAACCGAAGCAATTCCACGAAGGCCTCATTGTGCACCCCGGCTCCCAGCTCCTGCTCGGTGTAGCCGTAGCGCGCCATCTCGTCCTGGGGCAGGTAGATTCGACCCATATCCCAGTCCTCTCTGATGTCACGCATGATATTCGTCAGCTGCATGGCCAGACCAAGGTCCACAGCATACTCCCGGGCTGCCTCGTCCCTGTATTGAAAAATCTGCAGGCAAACCAGGCCGACCACGGAAGCGACCCGGTAGCAGTATTGACGCAGTTCCTCGAAATCCTGGTACCGCGATTTGACTAGGTCGCTCTCGACTCCCAGGATAATTTCGCGAAAATAGTCCTGGGGAATTGAATACCTGTCAGCAGTGTCCGCGAGAGCTAGGAACATCGGGCTGGGTGCCCGTCCCTGGTACGCGTCCTCAAGGCTGGCCTGCAGACCGGCAAGCGCCGATAGCTGTCTCCTCGGGGGACGCGGCCTCGTCCACTGAATCATCGCAGTGACGGCAGAACGTGTATGCGGCGTAGATGGCCTTCCGCTTTTCCAGCGGCAGGGTCACGAACGCATAGTAAAAATTCTTGGCCTCTCGCCGCGTGAGTTTCTGGCAGTCGGCGTAGGCCAACTCCAGTTCCGACTTCGATGTGGCCATATCCGCCGGGTTTCTCAGGCGCGACGCGGACTCAGGAAGATCCCGCAGCGCCTCCCTTTTCAGGCTCCTGGTCTACTCGCCCACCACTTGCACCATCACCTCACGGTTGCGGGGGTGATCAAGTTCGATGAAAAAGATGCTCTGGTAAGTCCCGAACTGCATCTCGCCATTGAGGATCGGAACCGTCTCGCTGGTACCCAGCAGCAGATGCTGCAGGTGAGCGTGGCCATTGGGAGATTCGTCGGGATTCATGTTGACTGTTCGAATCTCGAAGTCATTGTGACGGTACGGAGCGTGCCGGGGGGCGACACCCTCCAGGAACACGGCCATGTCCTCGAGTAGCAATGGCTCGTTCTCGTTAATCTTTATCGCTGCCGTGGTGTGCTTGGAATACACCACGGCAAACCCGTTCTCTACCTTGGAATTGGCGACGCACCCCGACACCCACTCCGTGATGTCAATAAACTGCGGGGCCTCCTCGGTCTTGACACTGAGACAGAATGACTTGGTCTTCATGCTTCGCTTCCTTTAAGCCCGTCCATTGCTTGCAGTTTGTGGGAAGGCCGCTCCGGTTCCACGGCGCAACTCCTCCTGATCGGAATCGGATATGGCCCGGGCGAAGCGTCCCAGCGCCAGCAGGGGCCAGTAATTTCTGTAAAGGTGATAATTGATCATGAACCCGGCCGGCATTTCCAGTCCTTGGTATCCGGCCTGGCCCGGCTTCGGCATGCCGTTTTGTCGCCTGCCTACGCCATACCCAGGGAACCCGGTCCCTGTAAAATACGGTTCGTCCCAGCTTCCGTCTTCCTGCTGAATGTCGAGCAGGTACTGTATTCCCAAGCGACAGGCCTCGGAGTTGGCCTCGCCAGCGGCGATCAGCGCGAGGAGCGCCCAGGCCGTTTGCGACGCCGTAGACGGGCCAACGCCCCGCAGGGAATCGTCCACATAAGACCCGCAACACTCTCCCCAACCGCCGTCATCGTTCTGGTGCTGCAGCAGCCAGTCCACCGCGCTGCGAATGTAGGGCTGGCTCATATCCTCGCCGATGGCCTCCATCGCCGGCAGTGCCGCTCCGGTGCCATAAATGTAGTTGACGCCCCAACGCCCGAACCATGGCCCGTCCGTCTCCTGTTCTTGCCGGAGGTAAGTGTAGCCGCGTTGCACCGGAAAGTGAGATGCCGAATATCCAAGACGGCCATACATTTCCAAAATGTGGGCGGTCACGTCTGCGCTGGGTGGATCCAGCGTTTCCCCGAAGTCAGAAAACGGTAGCTTCGCCACGTATTGCCGGTCATTGTTCTTATCGAAGGCTGCCCAGCCCCCGCTGCGCGACTGCATTCCCTCGATCCACTCAACGCCACGTCGGATGGCTTCCTGTCGCTGCGTCTCCTCTTCCCCTTCCATCCTGGCAAGCGCCAGCGCAATGATGACCTCGGAAGAGTCGTCAATATCCGGATATTTGTCGTTATGGAACTCGAAAGCCCAACCGCCTGGCGGCGTTTCCCTTGGCACGGACCGACCAGTCGCCCTCTTCGAGGATCTGGTTGTTCACCAGCCAACGGGTTGAACTCTGTACCATTGGATCGTCCGGAGCCAGGCCCGATTCCAGCAGCGCCACCTGGGCCAGGCACGTGTCCCACACCGGCGACACGCAAGCTTGCACGGTGCAGGTCTCCTCGTCCTCGATGGCAAAGGAATCGAACCCGTCGAACCCCTTGTTTAAAGCATCGGAAAACTCATCCTCGCCCGCATGGTGCAGGGGCAATAAGCGAATAAACCCACGGCGGCTGAATGCCTCCCCAGGCACCGTCTGCTTCTTGGTGCTCCAAGATCCAGTCCAGTGCCCTGCGCCTCGCGAGGCCGCGCAGGGGCTGCATGGGGGATTTTCGATATAGGTTCATCAAACGGTCCAGCGTGAACAGCCCGCGCGACATCCAGTCGTCCGGCATGGATAGGGAAAAGTCCGTAGCCTCCCTACCGTGGGGATACAGTTCGTCGATGCCAGCATCATCCGGTACGGGGCAGTAGGGCCGCTCGGTGAGTATGATACTCATAGGCACGATGGTCGCCCTGGCCCAGCTGGAGAACTCGTAGATATTGAATGGGGCCCAGGACGGCAGCAGGATTAACTCCGGAGGGAGGTTGGGCGTCCCGCTCCAGTCCCACTGCCCAAAAAGCGCGAGCCAGATCTTCGTGAAAACCCGCGTCTTGGGAACACCGCCTCTGCTGAGAATGAACTCCCTAGCACTGGTCAGTTGAGCCGAAATCTGAGGTGTGGCCGGCCAGCTTTAAAGCAAAGTAGCATTCCACACTGGTGCTGACGTCACCCGGCGCCTCGTAATATTGGCCCCAGGAACCATCCGTCTGCTGCTTGCTCAGGATATGGTTAGCCACCTTGCGCCACCGATCAGGGTTCTTACGTCCTAGGAAGTGACTTAGCATCAGGTACTCGGCCTCCATCGTGGGGTTCGATTCCAAACTCGCCCCACCAGTAGCCGTCCGGATGCTGGGCATCCCGGAAGTAGCTGTGAGAGTGGCTGATAGCCCTCTTGGCCCTGTCCACTAACCCAGCCTGCTTGGCCAGTCCATTCAGCAGCGGAATTGCAGAATCTGCCATTAACTTCTCGATCCGTCCTTGACTTTATCCAGGTATCCGTTGGCCGCAAACCATTCGGCCGCTCGCTCCAGAGCCCTCTCCACCGGGCTCTGCGGTAATCCCAGTTCCGTGATCGCCCGCTGGCTGCTCACCCACGCTGGCTTCTTCGATGCCAGCACGCCTTCCACCGGAATGCGCGGCTCCTTGTGCAACAATCCTGAGGACACGGCCTGCTCGGCGTAGCCGACACCTACCACCAGCCAATAAGGCAAGCGCACACGAGGCGCCGCCAAGCCGGTGATTTCGCTGAGCATTCCAAACATTTCTTTCAGTGTCACGTTCCGGTTGCCAAGGATGTACCTCTGTCCAATTTCTCCCCGTTCAAGGGCCAATATATGCCCTGCGCTGACGTCCGCCACGTCCACCAAGTTCATTCCCGTGGCCAGGTAGGCCGGGATCTTTCCTCCTGATAAAGTCGAGGATTATCTTCCCCGTCGGCGTCGGCTTGACGTCCCATGGCCCCACCGGAGCCGTGGGATTCACCACAACCACCGGCACTCCTTCGCCTGCCAGCCGCATTGCCTCTCGTTCCGCGTCGAACTTCGACTGTTTGTAATGGCCGTGCAGCGTGTGACGGGACAGCGCAATCGATTCATCCCCCAGACCCACGTCCTTCGGTATCCCGACTGTCGAAACGGTGCTGGTGTACACGATCCGGTGCACTCGCGCATCCCTGGCACACTCAAGCACATTCACGGTGCCCTCCACGTTGGCTCGCCGTACCCCCCGTGGGTCCCTCGACCAGAAGGTGTAGGCGGCGGCACAGTGAAAGACTGCTTCGCATCCGGCCATTGCACGGCTGAGCGATTCCCTGTCAAGGATGTCGCCCTCCGTCCGGTGGATGCCCGTGCCTATTGTTGTTAAAGAATTGCTGCCTGGGCGGGCTAAGGCCCGCACCTCGTAACCGCGTTCCCAGAGCTCACGGGCCAGGTTCCCTCCGACAAACCCAGTAGCCCCAGTTACCAGGACTCTCATCCTCGCTCATTCGACTCCCCTTCAAAGTGGAGTCTCCCTAGTAGATGGCATCCTTGGCTGCTTGTTCTCTTGCGCTCCTTCGCCTTTCGGATTCCATCTTGAAGTAGGTCAAACCCGAACCTGGTCAGGACCGACTGGCACAAGTCCATTTGCGACTTGAGTTTCATTAGAGTGGGAATACGCCAGGGCTTCAGCAGAATTTCGCTGAATACAGCATTGCGGCCCCCAGACAGTCCTGGGAGATAACCCGGGATCGTCTGCTCCGCTGTGTCCAGAATCGTTCGCACGGAAAGAAACGGAACCCCGAATTCCCTTGCTGCAGAAGCGACGGCGTGATCCTCCATGTTCACGCTCCCCGCTCCATATTTTTCTCTCAGCCCCTGTCGCTCTTTGCCCTCCACGATCAGGTGATCTACCGTGAGCGAACTTGCTCGGCTTACAGGCATCCTCAAAATTGGATGCAACCGATTCGGCCACGCCCAGCATCTCGGGATCAGGTGGGATGTCTGCCGCAGAATCCTCTTTCGTGTCCAGCGCATAGGTGTCGGCCAGGATGACCTCTCCCGATTCCATCCCCGGGTCCACTGCGCCGGCCACACCCAGCATCAGCACGCCCTCGGGTTTGCGTTTGGCCTTCGTCAGGAACTCATTCATCGCCCTCGCGGAGCGCCTCGGCCCAACCCCCACAAAATGGAACTCCACGGGAAAGCCAGCGACACGAGAGGCGTCAAGAGCCGCAAACTCCCGCTGCAGACCGGACAGTTCCGGCTCCATGCTGGCCACTACGAAAAGCAAAACTATCCTTGCCCCTCCTCCCTGGAACTCTAGGCCGCCGTGATGCCGCCCTTGTGGGCCGCCCCCGATTTGATCAAGGTGGCCCAGTCCCGAGGCGACTGAACCGCGTTGAAAATGGTTGCCGACTCGAAGCCGCAGTGCATCATGCAATTGGAGCACCGCGGATCTTTGCCCACACCGTAGTTCTGCCACAAGTCTTTCTCGAACAGCTCGGAGACATGCTCCACGTGTTCGTCAGCCAGCGGGTAGCAGGGCTTGCGCCAGCCCATCACCGTGTAGGTCGGGTTGGACCAGGCCGTGCATTGGTACTCCCGGTCTCCCTTCAGGAAATTCAGGTAGAGCGGATTGTTGTAGAACTTTGCTCCCTCCGAATTTTCTGGGTCGAGCAGTTGCTTGAACAATTCGTGCGATTCCTGGCGAGTCAGGAATATCTCCTGGTCCGGAGCGTCGATGAAGTCGTAGCCCGGGGAAATCATCGATCCCTCGACGCCGATGTCGCTGACCATCCGGAACATCTCCGTCAAGTCCTCGACGTCGCTGCCCCTGAATACGGTCGTGTTGGTGCACACCCGGTACCCCCGGTCCAGGGCTTCGCTGATGGCTTCGACCGCCTTGTTGAAGACTCCGGCACGCGCCACCGACTCGTCGTGTTTCTCCTCCATACCGTCCATGTGCACCACCCAGCACAGGTATTTTGACGGCGCTACCTTGTCCATTACCCGTTGCAGCAACAATCCATTCGTGCAGCAGTAGACGAAGTACTTTTCCTCCACCAGCCGGGTTGATGATTTCGTGAATTCGAGGATGTATGGTCGGCTCTCCGCCGGCGATGGACACGATGGGGGCTCCTGACTCCTTTACTGCGCTGATGGCCTCATCAACAGGCATCATCTTGTCCAGCACCGACTTGTACTCGCGGATCCGACCGCATCCGATGCAGGCCAGGTTGCACATCTCGAGGGGCTCGAGCATGGTCACCAGGGGAAACTTGCTCCTGCCGCGTGCCTTCTGCTTAAGGATGTAGCCGGCCAGGCGGACGGACAGTTCCATGGGCCTTTTGGCGCGCTTTGTAGTAGTGGTCATCGGCCTTCCTTTCCAAATGCTTCCCTGAGAATCGGTGAGCATGCCCGTGCATGATCTTCCCGACTGGTATATGAATCTATAGCTTGGCTCTAATATTCTCTGCGGGCAAGGAAATCAACCAGTTCCTCTGCTTCCGTTTTGGCCCATTCGGGCAGCGGTATTGGAGTCAGTGCGCGCAGGGCTCGATTGGCGGCCTCCTCGGTGACGAACTGTGACTGCTCCCGCGCTCCTACCTCGTCCAGGATCGCGAGGACTCGCTCGACGTCGTCCTCCTGCAATTCCGTCTGACCGTAGATCCTGTGGAGATCGTCCAGGGCCGCTCCGGCCGCCCTCTCCAGGGCAAAGACCACGGGGTAGGATTTCTTCCGCCGCCTGATATCGTTTCCCGTGGCCTTACCCAGCGTGGCCTCGTCGCCCCATATCCCCAGGTAATCATCCCGTACTTGGAATGCTCGGCCCAATCCCTCTCCGAACTTGGCGAAGGCCTCCACGGCCTCTTCGTCGCCGTCCGCCAGCAGGGCACCTGTCTCTAGCCCGCACCGGATGAGAGCGCCTGTCTTGCAGGCGATCATGTGCAGGTACTCATCGGTCGTGATGTCGGTCCGGCCCTCAAACTCGAGATCGAGACATTGACCCTCGATCATGGCCAGGTAGCTGTCAGTGAGTATTTCAGAAACCCGAACCACTGCTTTCGGAGAAACTCCTTGCTCTGCAGCCCTGAGCGCTGCCAGGTCCCCAGTGGAATGCATCGCGTCCCCTGCCAGCAGCGCCCGGGGAACGCCCCACAGGCTCCATGCCGTGGGCTG
>CASHTH010000600.1:0-32097 GCA_030341885.1 Geodia barretti
ACAGGAGGCGATGGCCATGCTGATTTGCAGGTTTCGCACGGGAGATCGGATAGCTCACGGCACCGTTGACGGCGACACCGTCGTGGAAGTCCAAGGAGGTCTCTTTGACGGCCTCAAGGAATCGGGCAGCAAGTACGCGTTGAGTTCGGTCAAATTGCTGCCGCCGGTGATACCGCCCACCTTTTACGCCGCCGGCATCAACTTCCCCGAGCACGTCACCTGGGCCGCCCAGATGCGCGGCGAAGAGCCCAACCTTCCGAAGAAGGCCGACGTGGGTTATCGCGCGATCAATGCGTTGACCGGCCAGGGCGACCCGATCATGGTCCCCGCCGACGCAACTCAGGAGTTGCAGTACGAGGGCGAGGTCGTCGTGGTAATCGGCAAGGAGTGCCGGAACGTCAGCCAGGACGAGGCCCTGGACTACGTCCTCGGTTACACCATCGGCAACGACGTCAGCGAACGCTACTGGCAACGCAACGACCGCACCATGTGGCGCGCCAAGAACACCGACACCTTCAAGCCCATGGGGCCGTGGATCGCCACCGGCCTCGACCCCGACGAACTGCACGTCACCATCCAGGTCAATGAGCGCGTCGTGGGCGAATACGACCTCAAAACGGCGATCTTCGGCGTCCGCGAGTACATCAGCGACATGAGCAAGTACCTCACGCTGGTTCCCGGAGATATGCTGTGGATGGGGACCGACGGCGCCACCGAGAACATGAAGGACGGCGACGTCTGCGACATCACCGTCAACGGCATCGGTACGCTAAGCAATCCGGTGGTGTGGGGCAAGGCCTGATTGATACGTTCAACGCTCGGTAACGGGGCGGGTTTATCTCCGCCCCGCATTTGCCGTCCAGTCGCCGGTAGGTCATGACCACTTCCGGCGACTCTTTGGTATGTCCGCGATGCGGATCGGGGCACGCTGCGGAGCACCGCTTTTGCGGTATCTGCGGCTCCGAACTGCCCGCGACCGGCCCGTCGTCTCCAAGATCTACCGAGGAGTTGGACCGCCTGACCGGGGCCCCGTACGCGCCGGATAGCCTGGCCAGGACGCCGGGCAGCGGCCCATTGGCTTCGGATACCGCCTACGCCGGGTCGCGTGACGACGCGTTCCCGTATTACATTCCTCCCGGGCGCATTATCGCGCTTACCGTGCTGAGTTCGGGTCTCTATATCTTTTATTGGATGTACGCCACCTGGCGACAATACCGGGAGCATACGGGCGAAATCGTCTTTCCGGTGATGCACGCGTTGGCGCTGCTGGTGCCGGTGTACCAGTTCTTCCGGTTCCACGCCCACATGCGGGTCTACCAGGAATTGATGGAGCAGCGGGGCGTGCCAACCACGCTTAGCCCGGCCCGGATGGTGCTCGTATACTTCGGCGTCGTCCTCCTGGGAATGGTGTCATTCATCCTGCCAGCGGAAGGCCCCCTGACGACGCCCCAGCAGGCGGCCTACATAGCTATCAACATCGGCCAGGTCACGCTGTTGTCCTGGATACTGTGGCACGCGCAAACCAATATCAACCGTTTCTGGCAGCACCGGCTGGGCGTCAGGCTGGGGTGGATGCCCCTGAGTTTCACCGAAATAGCGGTGGTCGCCGTGGGCCTGATACTCGGTTGGGGAATGCTGGCGATAATTCTGATCGACCCATCATTGTTGAATGTCGGCGTTGAAGTGCCTGCCGGGACGGGCGCCGCATCATAGATTTAATTTCGTATTGCTGGGCTCCGTGATGATTGGGGTTGGCCAGCCTGAGATGACGATAGTCACCGTCCAGGGTTCTCGGTAACCAGCCCACTTTGCGCCGTCGATGAAGTGGCGCCGCTGGGCGGTGCAGACGGAACACGATACCTGCGGAGGGGGAGATAATGCCCTTTTTCTGGTTGATCGTGGTGTTTGCCGCGTACTTCGCGATGCTGATTGGCATCGCGATAGCCGGCGCGCGCCGCATGCGCGATATGTCCGAATACGTGCTGGGCGGCCGCCGGCTCAGCAGTGTCACGGCGGCCCTGAGCGCCGGGTCGTCCACCACCAGCGCATGGACCATGATGGCGTTGCCGGCGCTGGCGTTCACCTACGGCGCGGTGGAAATCTGGGTCCCGGTCGCCATCGTGACCGGCGTCTGGCTCAGCTGGACGTTCATCGCCAGCCGGCTGCGCCGCTATACCATTGCGGCGGGGAAACGTCCTCACCATACCCGAGTTCTGCGAGGGTCAGATTCGGCGACCGCACTGGCGCGCTGCGGACCGTCGCGGGCCTGACCACGGTGCTGTTTGTCATCTTCTACGTCAGCTCCGGTCTGGTGGGCGGGGCCAAGCTGCTGGAGACGGTGTTCGGGTTGGACTACGTCACCGGAGTAACCGTGACGCTGATCGCCATACCCTGATCGGCGGGTTCATGGCAGTGTCCCGAACGGACGTCACCCAAGCCCTGCTCATGCTGGTCAGCCTCCTGATCATGGTGGTCGCCCTGGCGGGATGGACCGAGAACCCCTTCCTGGAGATCGGAAATTATTCGTCGAGTTGGCTGAACCCCTTCAACACCGGTGACGGAGAGGCGATCACGTTCGCCGCGGCGTCGTCCATGGCCGGCTGGGCAGTCGGAGGTCTGGGAGCCCAACGCATACTGCAACGTTTCATGGCGTTGGAGCGGGAAGACCAGGTCAAACGCAGCCGGCGCATATCGGTAGCCTGGTTGATCTCGGTTTTCGTGCTGGCGGTGATGCTGGGCCTGATCGCCCGCCCCGCCCTCGCCGAAATCGGCATGCTGGATCTGGCCGCGGATCCGGAGCTCGTCTACCTCGTGATGGCGGAGTGGGACATCCAGCCGGCTACCCCGGGGTTCATCATAGCGACCGTAGCGGCGGTAACCGCCACCTGGATGACGCCGCCACCGGCGACAGAGGTCCTGGCGCTGTTTGACAAAGTGAACGGCCCCGAAGTATCCGGGGCCGCGACGACCGCTGAAACCTGACCTTCGGAACGGAACCGCGGTCAGATACCGAGCGCGATCTGGACCATGCGCTTTTCCAGGGCCAAGGCCATGTCGGTGGCCAGTTGCGTCCGGTCGTGCTCGCCAATGGAGCCCACGAAAGCCACACCCAGCAGCCGACCCACTCGGAAGTCGATTACCGTGGATGACAGCAGACCCGCCGGGCCGCCCTGCAGAACGTACAACCCCACGGACTCGTCGTAGAACCCGTCCGTTTCGACTTTTTGCACCGACACGATCTGCTGTCCAGAGCCGACGCTCTCGCCCACGTTGTCCTCAAAATCCTTCACAAAGATATCGGACATCCAACCCGATACCTGGTCAGGGTTCTCAAACAGGTGGACCACCGTAGCGCCGACAAAGTCGGTGCCGCTGGCCGGAGACACATCCGCGGTGGGGACGAACTCCCGCATAAACCCGCCGATGCGTCCGGCGGAGCGAAAACGGTCGGCCGTGCTGCCATTGAAGCCGTTTTCGGCCATCTCCTGATTGTCCAGCGGGCCGGACCTGGCCAGTTGGTAGCCGTGCAGAGACTCGGGCAAGTCGCCGGCTTCCAACGCCATGTGCTCCAGGTCGGCCTCGCCGACGCGGAAAGTGGCGTTCCACAACGGGTTGGATGACACGGGGTGGTTCCTCCAGTGAGCTTTCAGTTTCAAGGTGTGGGGGCGAATGATCATTCGCCCCCACACTGTGGACCAACGTGGCTACGCGGCGATCATGGGATACACGTGCCGCCCGCGGGACATTTCCACCGGCACGTCGGTACGGGTCCACTCGTTGCCGGCATCGTTGCTGCAATAGACGTGGCCGTCGCGGTCGCAACAGTAGACGTTGCGCGGCGCGTTGCGGTCGATGGCGATCTGGAACATGCGGGCCGGGGCGACCTCGCCGATATCCACCCGCTCCCAGGTCTCTCCGGCGTCGGTGGACCTCACCAGTACGCCGGAGTCAACGGTGCCGGCCGGCGCGCTGCCGCCGCCGGCTCCGGCTGCCAGGTACATGCGGTTGGGGTCACTGGGGTCCACAACCAGATCGCGGCAATAGCTGCCGCCCTCGAACATCTCGTCGATGGGTACGAACTCCCAGGACTGGCCGCGCTCCCGGCTCCGGAACATGGCCAACTGGGTGATGATGTACACCAGGCCGGGCTGGGACGGATTGACCTGCACGCCGTGGAGGTCCACCGGCCCCAGGCGGGTGTAGTGGCCCTCGGTGATGCAGGACCAGTTTTCCCCACCGTCACGGGAAGCGATGAGCCCGCCGACTTCAATAGCCCCATACACGTCGTCGGGATGGGCGGGATCGATACTGAGGCCGATGACCCGCTTGCAGATTTCGTTAGGGTTCATGGTGATGTGAGGATGGACCAGCCCCTCGGTGTTCGTCTGACGCCAGGTGTTTCCGCCGTCGTCGGACCGGCACACGCGCCCCGCGTCATAACCGGCGAACATGATCGACGAGTCGTTGGGGTGAACGGCCATCGACCACACGTCACCGCTGAGGGTCTCGGTGCGACGCCAGTTCTCGCCACGGTCGTCGGTACGGTACACGCCGTCCTGGGTGCCGGCAAAAATAGTGCCCGGTTCGTCGGGGTGGGCCAGCAGGGCGCGGATCTGGGGGTTTTCGGGCAGGCCGTTATCGATGGAGGCCCATTCGGACTTGCCTTCGGTGAGCCGGTACATGCCACCCTCGCCGAGGGGGGTACCTTCAGCGCCGATGATCAGGGCACTCTCGCCGGCCAGGCCGACGTATACGTTGGTGTTGTGCGCGGTGACGGTTGTCATTGCATAATCTCCTGGAGTGCGTGCGGGTTTCGGTTTTGCAGATTGTTGGGGGAATGGTGCGGCTTGTCAAGGGCAACAGCGGTTATGGCCACATGATCCAGCCGGTGCGGCCGGTGCGGGCGCGGAAGAGGTGGCCGCCGCCGGTGGTCACGTACAGCGTCTTCATGTCGGCGTCGCCGAAGCAGCAGTTGGTGGGCCGGTCGACCCGCATGGGATGGGTTTCGAGCACGCGGCCCTCGGGAGAGAAGACGTAGATCTGCGGGCCCGGGCCCGCAGCCTCCCAGCCGGCGCAGACGACGATGTTGCCGTCTTCGTCCAGCGTCATACCATCCACGCCCCGCTGCACGCCCTGGCTGCCCTGGCCGCGCAGGTCGCCATCCGCGGCGCCGCCATCGATGCCGAAGGTGTGGAGCGTCTTGTACTCACCCAATGAGCCGTCGTCGTTGATGGGATAGGCGCGCAGCTCGCGGCGGCGGTCCGCGCCGTAATCACTCTGGGCGATGTAGAGGGTGCGTTGGTCGCGGCTGATCAGGATCCCGTTGGGCCGGCTGATGTCGGTGGTCGCTCTTACGAGATCCCACTGGTCGTTGCCCTTGGGGTCCAACCGCAGCACCGACATGTGGTCGAGCTCCTGCGGCCCGCTGTTGCCGATGCCCGAATACGGGTCGGTGAACCAGATGCGGCCCGACTTGTCGACGACCAGGTCATTGGGGTTGTTGTGCCGTTTGCCGTCCAGCAGGTGGGGCATCGAAATCGCGGTGTTGCTTCCGGCGTCAAAGCGGGCGATGCGCCGCCGGCCCTGCTGGCAGCCATACAGGTTGCCCGATGCGTCAAAGCACAGGCCGTTGGTGTTGAAAGCCTCGTCAAAGTACTCGGAGACTTCGCCGGTCTTGGGGTCGTAGCGCAGGATCTTGGAGGCCGGTATGACGGTGAACAGCAACGCTTCGCCGTCCCAAACGGGGTCCCTCCGCAGTGCCGCCGTAGGGTCCGGCTACCAGTTCAAAGCTCCAGGACATGGGGAACCTCCTGTGGTTTGTGGCCGCAGTTTAGCACGCGTTGCAGCGTCGGGGCCGAACGTTGACGCAGTAGCGACATCAACATTATTATCGATGTTGGAGGAGCAATGGGAACCTTTAGAGTACAGGTAAGCGTGGGACATCCGGCCGGAGGGGATTTGTTCCCGGTGTCAGCGATGGTTGATACCGGAGCAACCCATTCGATGATGCCTCAATCGTTGATGGCGAGTTTGCGAATTGCACCGCTACGAACCAGCCGATACAGCATCGCCGACGGCAGCACCGTTGAGTACGAAGTGGCTGACGCGCGGTTTGGAGTAGGTGAGGAAGTCCGATATTGCCCGGTGATTTTCGGGCCCGATGACGAGTTTCTGTTAGGGGCAACCACGCTCGAGATTTTCGAACTGGTCGTCGATCCAGTGGGAGAACGTTTAGCACCCGCTGACAGATTGACACTGTAAATATCTGAAACGACACCGGGGCGATTGATCAATCGCCCCGGTGTCTTACTGTCCTGCTGTCGATATCGCGACTACCGTCCCCGCAGCCTGGGGTCGAGGGCGTCGCGCAGGGCGTCGCCCAGGAAGTTGATGGCGAAGACCACCACGGATATGGCGACGCCGGGGAACACGGCCAGCCACCAGGCGATACGGATTTCCTCGGTGCCACGGGTGAGCATGCCGCCCCAGGTGGGGATGTCTGGCGGGACGCCGACGCCCAGGAAGGACAGCGACGCCTCGATGATGATGGCGAAGCCCAGGGTGATGGTGCCGAGCACGATGTAGCTGGCTAACACGTTGGGCAGGATGTGGCGCAGCATGATGCGGATTGAGCCGGCGCCGATGGCGGTGGCCGCCAGGGTGTAGTCCAACTCCTTGATACTCAACACCTGGGACCGGATTACTCTGATGGTGCCAGGCAAAAGGATAACCAGCAGGGCCACGATGACGTTGTTGGCGGAGCCGCCCAAGACGGCCACCAACCCCAGGGCGAGGATGATGGGCGGAAACGCCATCATGGCATCCACAATCCGTTGGATGGCGAGGTCAACCACACCCCCCACGTAGGCGCTGAGGATACCGACCAGAGCGCCCAGGGTTACGCCGATACCCACGCTGAGCAGGCCGACGTATATGGAAATCTGCGAGCCGGCGATAATCCGACTGAGTTCGTCGCGGCCCAGGTGGTCACTGCCCAACCATGCTCCCGGGTTGCGGCGACAGATACTTCTCTTCATGGGCGCGGACGTCCAGAGGATCGTGGGGCAGAACGCCCGGGACTACATAGGAAACCGCCGCTGCCAAAATGGTGACCATGATGATAACGGCGCTCACCGCGCCAAGAGGTTTGGAGCGGGAAAAAGCGATTATCTTTTGGGCTCGGGACTGGCGGGGGCGCATCCCCTGTAGCTGAAATTCAGCTTCGCCGCTGGCCATCGTTCGGGCGGTGTTGGTTGTGGTCATTCTATCAACGCTCCTCAAATGGACACTGTTGCATCGAGGCTAGGCATACCGGATCCGGGGGTCCAGCAAACCGTACAGGAGGTCAACCAGGAGGTTGATGATTACGATGGACACCGCGATGACGATGATGATTGCCTGAATGGTGGGGAAGTCACGCTGGAACACGGTCTCGATGAGCAGGGTCCCGATGCCGGGTACTTTGAAGATGCTCTCGATGATGACGGTGCCGCCGAAAAGACGTCCAAACTGCCAGCCCGATATGGTCAGGATGGGCAGCACGGCGTTTTTCAACCCGTGGCGCACCAGCACGATACGCTCTGCCAGGCCCTTGGCACGCGCCGTTCGCATGTAGTCCTCGCGGATGATCTCCATCATCGAGGAGCGAGTAACCCGGGCGATGAACGCCATATCGTAAAACCCCAATGCCAGGGCCGGCAGGAACATTTGCTGGAGATTTTTCCAGGGGTCATCCCACAGGTCGGCGTACCCAAGGGGAGGCAACCAGCTAAAACCTCGGGATAACAACAGCACCACCAGCAGGCCAGCGAAGAAAGTGGGTATGGATATACCCACCAGGGTCACAACCCGGGACAGGTAATCGACTGCGCTGTCGGGTTTGATGGCGGAAACGACTCCCAGGGGGACCGCGAAGGCTATGGCAATGAGAATTGCCAGCACGGCGAGCTCCAGGGTTCGGAATATCCGGTCACCCACCAGTTTGGAAACGGGTTGTCCGGACCGCCAGATAGAAGTGCCCAGGTCGCCCCGGACCAGCCCGCCGATCCAATCCACGTACTGAACGACGATGGGCCGATCGGTACCCAGTTGGCGGCGCAAATCTTGCAGTTCTTCCTGGGTGAAAGCGGCGTCGCCTTCACTCAGAATTACCAGGGCTGGGTCGCCGGGCAACAGCCGCATCACCGTGAACACGATGATGGACACCAGCAGCACGGTGGGGATAATCAGCGCGATGCGCTTCACTGCGTACTGTCGCATGGAACTCGCCTTCTTTTGGTAATAGGGGGCGACGCATGCGCCGCCCCCTATGTTGATAAGACCGATTGTGCTATTGCACCGGCATTGTCAATCCGGTGCGACCGCCTAGCGGTCCAGCCACAGGTCTTCGTGCTTGAACTGGTATTGGACAGTGGAAGGAGCGTTGAACCCCTTGATGTCGCGGTGCACCACCCAGAAGAGTTGACCCAACTGCATGGTAACCCAGTGGTTGTCTTCGAAGGTTTGGAGCCAGAGCTCGGCTTCCTTGTTGATCTCACGGCGGGCTTCGGGGTCGAGTTCCACTTTCTGGTTCTCGAACCAATCCACCACCGAGTCGTTGGACCAGTCGGTGTAGTTGCGGGTGCCGCCCTTGAGGTAGACGCCACCGTAAACGGCGTCGGCGTCAAACACGACCATGCCCTCGCCCTGGCAGCTGATTTCCCAGTCACCGGAGGAGCCTTCGGCGCGGGAGGTGCCGTACTTGGCGTAACCGGCCGCGCTGGGCAGGGTCTCGATGTCGCCGGTGATGCCCAGGGCATCCTGCAACTGCTGCTTGACGATCTGGCACTGGTCGGGGTAGTTCCCGACCTGGCGGACAGTGTACGTGACTTCAAAGCCGTCGGGCACGCCGGCCTCGGCCATCAGGGCTTTGGCATCAGCCAGGTCCTGCTGCCCTTCAGCCGTATCCTTGGAGCGGATGCCGGGCCAGTCCAGGCACACGTCATTGGCGTGGGCCAGACCCATCAGCGGGCAGTAGCTGCCGCCGGAGTTGTCAAAGACGCGCTCGTCGATTTCCTGACGGTCCACGGCCAAGTTGATGGCCTGGCGGACCTTGTGGTCCTGGAACTGGGGCTTCTTGACGTTGAGCATCAGGCCCCAGTTGGTGCCGGCGGCGATGGGGTGGGCCACATACTCGCCGTCAGTGCTCTTTTCGAGGTCGAAGTACTGTGTTGGGGACAGGTTGGTGAAACCGCCGTTGGCCATGTCGAGGCCGCCGGCCTCAAACTGGGCGATCAGCCGGTCCTTGGCCGTCCCGGGGAAGATGTAATGCTCAATCCGGTCAACGTAGGGGCGCCCATCTTTGAAGTAGTCAGGGTTCCGGCTGACTTTGTAGAAGTCGCCGACCTGGTACTCTTCCAACATGTAGGGGCCGGAGGTGGTGCCTCGCTCGATGATGTTTTCACCGAGGTTGAGGAAGCACGGGTTGGCCGCGTCGCGCACCGCACAATTGGGGTCGGAGTCCAGCTGGTGTCCCGGCAGCACCTTGGCGTAGTCAATGGCCAGGAACTTGATGAATGCGCCCGAGGCGAACTGGAGGTTGAACTCGACGGTCTTGTCGTCGATGGCCCGCAGCACGTCATCCTGGTTGGTGGCGGTGCAGTTGCCGCCGGCCTTGTCAACCACTTCCATCTTGACGGTGTAGTTGCGCCAGAGTCCGGAACGACCGGTGCCGTTGCACGGGTTGGCGTAGCGGGAATGGGTGGCGATGACGTCAGCCGAGGTGATCTCGGTGCCGTCAGTCCACTGCATGTCGTCTCGCAAGTGGAAGGTATAGGTGAGGCCGTCTTCGCTCACGTCCCACGACTCGGCCAGGTCGCCAGTGATTGCAGAGGTGTCAACCGTGTCGTACTGCACGATCTGATTGTACAACTGCGAGTAGGAGATCACGCTGGACAGGGAAGAGGATCCGAGAGGATCCCAGTCCTTGGTGTCGGCGTAGGCGGACATCAGCAGAGTGCCGCCGGACTGTGGCCCCGCGATAGGGGTCGGAGTGGCGGCAACGCGCGGGGCCGCGGTGGGCGCCGGCGTGTTGGTAGGACGCACCGTAGCGGCCATGGCCTCAGGGATCGGCGTGTTGGTGGGCTGCGCCATTGCGGGAGCCTGAGTGGCCGCCGGAGCCGGCGCAGCGGGCGCGGCCGGCGTTTCGGCTCCGCCGCAGGCGATGCCGACCATCAGAGCGGCAGCGCCCGCGATGAGCGGCAGCGTCCGCAGGAATGGTCGGCCGAGGATAGATGGCTTCATAGTTGGTTAGAACCTCCCGTCGCGTTATTACGGATCTGTGCCAATGCGGACGGGCGAGATCAGGGCTATTGTCCGCAATTAGAAAATATAATCCCCGGAACGAGCCATTTGTGAAATTAGCCACAATCCCTGAGATACGAGGAGGAATGGTATCCCACCGAATTCGCAGTGTCAATAGACAATGTATCGGAATGGGCAACAGGATTACGAATTACGCAAAAAATTGGCCCCTTCCAATTGGAAGGGGCCAGTGATGACGATGTAATTCGACCCTACCGACCGCGCAAACGGGGATCGAGAGTGTCGCGCAAGGCGTCGCCCAGGAAGTTGATGGAGAACACAATGACGGAAATCGCCAGGCCGGGGAAGACCGCCAGCCACGGGGCGTTGCGGATGTATTGCGACGCGCCTTCGGTGAGCATCCCGCCCCAGGTGGGCACGTCCGGCGGCACTCCAACGCCCAGGAAGCTGAGCGACGCTTCGATAACGATGGCCAGACCGAGGGTGATCGTACTCAGCACGATGTAACTGGCGGTCACGTTGGGCAGAATATGCTTGATCATGATCCGCCACGGCCGCGCTCCGATGGCCTGCGCCGCTAGCGTGTAGTCCAGTTCCTTGATGCTGAGGACCTGCGAGCGTATTACCCGTATCGCCCCCGGGACGAGAATCACCACCAGCGCAGCCACGATGTTGTTGGACCGACGCTCCAAGCGCCGCCATCAGCCCCAGCGCCATGATGATCGCCGGGAACGCCATCAGCGCGTCCACAACACGCTGAATGATCAGGTCCAGCACGCCGCCGACGTAGGCGCTCAGGATGCCAACGGCGGTCCCGATAGTGATGCCGATGAGCACGCTCATGACGCCAACGTACATTGAGATGCGCGCTCCGGCGATTATCCGGCTGAAAACATCGCGGCCGAGGTCATCGGAGCCCAACCAGGCAATGGACGAAGGGGACACAAAGGGGTCGTGAACCAGGTCCAGCGGATCGTGGGGAACTATCACCGGCGCCAGGACGGCGGCCACCAGGGTCAGGATAATTATGGCGGCGCTGATGCCTCCCAGGGGTTTGCTGCGGCAGAACCGCATGATATTGCCGTACCACGTGGGACGCGGCCGCATATTGACCAGCGTGCCTGCGTCCAAGGCCGCGGCGTTTCGGGCGCTCAGCGCGTCATTGGGCGTTTGGGTTGTCATCGCCAGTTCTCCAATACCAATGACTCGTAACGGCTAAATCCAATCGGACAGGTGGCCCTACGCATAACGGATACGCGGGTCCAGCCACCCGTAGAGTAGGTCAACCAGCAGGTTTACGACCACGATCGACACCGCCACGATGACGATAATCGCCTGGATTGTGGGGAAGTCCCGCTGGAACACGGCGTCAATCAGCAACTGGCCGATGCCCGGTATCAGGAAGATGCGCTCGATGATCACCGTGCCGCCGAAGAGCCTCCCGAATTGCCACCCTGATATGGTCAGGATGGGCAACACTGCGTTCTTGAGCCCGTGGCGGGACAGCACGATGCGCTCGCGCAAGCCCTTGGAGCGGGCGGTCCGCATGTAATCCTCGCGGAGGATCTCCATCATGGAGGATCGGGTCACCCGCGCGATGAAGGCCATGTCGTAGAACCCCAGCGCCAGCGCCGGCAGCATCATCTGCTTGACGTTGGCCCAGGGGTCTTCCCAGAAATCTTCGTAACCCAGCGGCGGCAGCCATCCAAAGGCGCGGATCAGCACCAGGGTCAGCAGGATGCCGCTGAAGAAAGTCGGTATGGATATGCCGACCAGGGTGAAAATGCGTGACAGGTAGTCAAGCGGGCTATCCGGCTTGATGGCCGAAAGCACTCCCAGTGGCACGGCGCAGACTACCGCCAGTGCGATTCCCAGGACGGCCAACTCGATGGTGACCGGGATGCGTTCGCCCAACCGGTCCATCACCGGGCCGTTCCACCAGAAGGAGGTGCCGAAGTCGCCCCGCAGCAGCCCACTCATCCAGTCGAAATATTGGACGACGATGGGCCGGTCGGTGCCCAGCTGGACGCGAAGTTCCTGCAGTTCCTGCTCGGTATAGGCAGCGTCGTCCGCGCTGAGGATGGCCAGCGCCGGGTCGCCGGGGATGAGCCGCATGACGACGAATACGATCACCGTCACCAGCAGCACAGTGGGTATGAACAACCCGATGCGTTTGGCAGCGTACTGTCTCATGTGAGCCCCCTGACGTCCCTGACGCGATTGGAACCTGCGCCGTCCATTTGACTAACGGTCCAGCCAATAGTCTTCATACTTGAAGAAGTATTGCACGGTGGTGGGCGGATGGAACCCCTTGATGTCGCGGTGGACGATCCAGAAGAACCGGTTCCAGCCCAGGTTGACCCAGTGGTTGTCGGAGAAATCGGCCAACCACAGTTCGGCTTCTTTGTTGATCTCCCGGCGGGCGTCCGGGTCCTGTTCCACTTTCTGGGCTTCGAACCACTCCTCGACCAACGGGTTGGTCCAGTCGGTGTAGTTCCGCGTCCCGCCCTTGTTGTAGATGCCGCCGTAGAGGGCGTCGGGGTCGAGAACGACCATGCCTTCGCCCTGGCAGGATACTTTCCAGTCGCCGTCGGAATCAGGTGAGCGAGAGGTGCCGTACTTGGCGTAGCCGGCGGCGCTGGGGAGGGTTTCGATGTTGCCGGTGATGCCCAGGGTTTCTTCGAGTTGCTGCTTGATCACCTGGCACTGCTTGGGGTAGCCCGCCGCCTGGCGCGCGGTGTACTCGGTATCAAAACCGTCGGGGTAGCCCGCTTCCGCCATGAGCCGTTTGGCTTCAGCGATGTCATCCTGGCCGCCCGGGCTGTCCTTGGGACGGATGCCGGGCCAGGAGTAGCACTCCTCGAAGGAGTGGCCCATGCCGCCCAGCGGACAGGCGATGCCGGCCGTGCTGTCCCATATCGTCAGGTTGATCTCGTCCCGGTCCAGGGCCAGGTGAACGGCCTTCCTGACTCGCGGATCGTTGAACGGTTCCCGCTTCACGTTCATCATGAAGCCCCAGTTGCCGGAGGGCGGGAACTCGTGCATCACGTATTCGCCTTCCATCCGCTGTTCGAGGTCCAGGTATTCGCGTGGAGTCAGGTTGGAAAAGCCCCCGTTCATCATGTCGATGTTGCGTCCTTCGATCTGTGCCGTCAAGGTCGCGGTGTCGACGATGATGAAGTGCTCAATGCGGTCGAAGTAGGGTTTGCCCGGCTTGAAGTAGTTTTCGTTCCGATTCACGAAATAGGAGTTGCCCGAAGAATACGATTCCAGGACGAAGGGGCCAGAGCCGGAGTTGTGCTTGATGATGTTCTCCGACAGGTTCAGATCCACCCCCTGTTCCAACAGGTGCTTGGGCAAGATCTTCACGTAGTCAACGGCCATGAACTTGATGAAAGCGCCGGAGGGGAACCGCAACGATACCTCGACCGTGCGGTCGTCCACCGCCCGCACCACGTCGTCGGCGTTGGTGGGTGCGCAGTCGCCACCGTCCCGGTCGGCCACCTCCAAAGGCACGCTGTACTGACGCCACAGCCCAGAGCGGCCGGCAGCGTTGCACGGGTTGCCGTACCGGAGCAGGCTGTACACGACGTCGGCGGAGGTGAGCGGCTCGCCGTCGTTCCACTGCACGTTGTCGTGCAGGTTGAAGGTGTAGGTCAGACCATCGGCGCTCACCTGCCAGTCGGTAGCCAGGTCACCCTCGACCTGGGCCGTTTCCACACTGTTGTAATGCACCAACTGGTTGTACAGCTGTGAGTACGAGATCACGCTGGACAGTGAGGCGGAACCCAGTGGGTCCCAGTCCTTGCTATCCGCGTAGGCGGACATCCGGACCGTGCCGCCCTGTTGCGGCGGGCCGCTGGGCACGGGAGTGGGTGCGATACGCGCCTGGTATTCGGCCACCGGCGTGTTGGTGGGTCGGATGGTGGCCTCGGGTGGAGGAGTAAACGTCGGCGTGGGATCGGCTGCCGGCGCGGCGGGGGTCGGCCGGCGCCGTGGTTGCGGCGGCGGCCGGAGCCTGGGAGGCCGGTGCTGCGGTGGCAGCCGGAGCCGCTGGCGCGGCGGGGGCCGGCGTTTCGTCGGCGCCGCCGCAGGCTACCGCTGCCAGCATCGAGATGCTGGCAGCGATGCTGACCATGAGGGCGGGTTTGAATCTGAACGTCATGTGTTTTTCCGTGCCAAGGCTAAGGAGTGTGATGGCGCACCGGTTACGTCTAGCGATCCAGCCACAGGTCTTCGTGTTTGAAGCCGTACTGCACCGTTTGCGGAGCGACGAAGCCCTTTACGTCCTGGTGGACGACCCAGAAGTTCTGTCCGAGGGTGAGGCTGACCCAGTGGTTATCGGAGAAGTCGTGCAGCCAACGCTCGGCCACCTTGTTGATTTCGCGGCGTTTCTCGGGATCGAGTTCGACCTTTTGCTCCTCGAACCAGGCGTTGGCTTCGGAGGCTTCCCAGTCGGTGTAGTTTCGAGTACCGCCCTTCAGGAATATCCCACCCCAGATAGCGTCCGGGTCCAGCACGGTCATGCCGTCGGCCTGGCAGCTGATTTGCCAGTCGCCCTTGGCGTCGGCGGGCCGTGAGGTCCCGTACTTGGCGTATCCGGCCGCGCTGGGGAGCACCTCGATAGCGCCCCGGATGTTGAGAAAGTCTTCCAGGTCCTGCTTGATGACCGAGCACTCGTCCACGTAGGTTCCCACCTGGCGGACGGTGTACTGGATCTCAAATCCATCGGGATAGCCGGCCTCAGTCATCAGGCGCCGAGCCTCGGCGATGTCTTCCTGGCCGCCCGGCGTGTCCTTGGGACGCATGCCAGGCCACGTGGCGCATTCCTCCAGGCTGTTGGCCATACCCACCATCGGACAATGACCACGCCCGGCGTTGTGCAGGCCGCGGGCGTTATGCTTCTGGCGGTCGACGGCCAGGTTGACGGCCTGGCGCACCCGGGGATCGGTAAAGGGCTCGCGCTTGATGTTGAGCATCAACCCGCGCGTTGCGCCGCCGAAAACGTCGTGGGCGACGTATTCGCTATCGGTGCGCTGCTCCAGGGCGTAATACTCCGGCGCGGTGAGGTTCATAGTGGCAGCGTTGGCCATGTCGATCTGGCGCGCTTCCACCTGGGCCTGCGCAGTGGCGGGCGTGGTGATGATGTAGTGTTCGATGCGGTCCAGGTAGGGACGCCCTTCCTTGAAGTAGTTCGGGTTTTTGTTGACGACGTAGGAGTTTCCGGACTGGTACGATTCCAGGATGAACGGGCCGGATCCGGAGTTGTGTTTGATGATGTTCTCGGCCAGGTTCAGGTCGATATCTTCCTCAAGAAGATGCTTGGGCAGGATCTTGACATAATCGATGGCCAGGAACTTGATGAACGCGCCGGAGGCGAAGGCCAGGTGGAACTCGATGGTCTGGTCATCCACCACGCGCAGGGCATCTTCCGGATTGGTGATGGTGCAGTCACCGGCGTCGCGATCCGCGACCTCCAACGGGTTGGCATACCGCCGCCACAGGCCGGAACGTCCGGTACTGTTGCAGGGGTTCCCGTAACGCAGGAAGGTATGGTGCACGTCGTCGATGGTGAATGGCGTGCCGTCATTCCAGGTCACGTCGTTCCGGAGTCTGAAGGTGTAGATGGTGCCGTCTTCGTTGAGGCTCCAGTTTTCCACCAGGTCGGGGATAACCTCGTTGGTGACCGTGGTGTCAAACTGCACCAACTGGTTGTACAACTGGGAGTAGGAGATCACGCTGGACGTGGACGCCGAACCCAACGGGTCCCAGTCCTTGGTGTCCGCGTAGGCCGCCATACGCACGATGCCGCCGCTCTGGGCCGGGCCGCTGGGGAGCGGGGTCGGCGCGGTGCGCGCGATGGCGGTGGGGGCCGGAGTGTTGGTGGGCCGCTGCGTTGCCGCGGGCGGTGGAGTGGCGGTAGGCGGCGCGTTGGCCGGCGGCTGGGTAGGCTCCGAAGCCGCGGGAGCCGCTACCGTAGAGCCGGGCCCGGGCGCGCTGGCTCCGGTGGCCGGGCTGGCTGTGGTGGGCGCTGCGGCTCCGGTGTCTGCCGGAGCGGCCGGGGCTGGCGCTTCCGCCCCACCACATGCGGTTGCGATGACGAAAACCGCCGCGACGACGGTGGAAATAATAAACGGTCTAACTCTATACGACATTGACGCAAAAGCCTCCTGCCAAGGTCGGAAACGCCCGGATATCAGACGATCCCGCCGTACCGTTGACCGCACTTTGGCTAGTTCGGCACAGCGCGGCATATGCTAGTCGCGTGCCAATAGCATGTCAAGGAAACAAATCAGTATCATTCACCTACGGATTAGCAATCTACGATATACGTCACTATCTCAATATACGATAATCAATTATCGGTTTCGTAAATTATTGGGGACAGTCATTATGACTGTCCCCAATATATGTGCGTTTTCCGTAAACCCGGCGCGACGAGCGCCGGCAAAGCGATGCCTAGCGGTCCAGCCACAGGTGCTCCTGTTTGAAGCCGTACTGGATAGTCTGGGGAGCAGAGAAGCCTTTGATATCGTGGTTCATGATCCAGAAGCTTTTGCCCAGGGTGAGGCTCACCCAGTGATTGTTCGAGAATTCGTGTAGCCAAAGCTCGGCTACCTTGTTGATTTCCCGTCGCTTTTCCGGGTCCAGTTCAACTTTCTGAGCTTCATACCAGGCATTGACTTCCGGCGCTTCCCAATCGGTGTAATTGCGGGTGCCTCCCTTGAGGAAGATGCCGCCGTAAATTGCATCAGGGTCCAACACCACCATGCCATCGGCCTGGCAACTGATTTCCCAGTCGCCGGTGGCGTCTGCCGGGCGCGCGGTGCCGTATTTGGCGTAGCCCGCGGCGCTGGGCAAAGTTTCGATGCTTCCGGTGATACCCAGATGCTCTTCCAGGTCCTGCTTGATTACGGAACATTCGTCCACATAGGTGCCCACCTGACGGACGGTGTACTGCGCTTCAAACCCGTCGGGATAGCCAGCCTCGGCCAACAATTCGCGCGCTCTGGCAATGTCTTCCTGGCCGCCGGGCGTGTCTTTGGGGCGCATGCCGGGCCAAGTAACGCATTCTTCCAGCGTATTGGCCATGCCGACCAGGGGGCAGTGCCCCCGTCCAGCGCCGTGCAGACCTCGGGCGTTGTGCTTCTGCCGGTCAATGGCGAGGTTGATGGCCTGGCGGACGCGGTGGTCGCTGAAGGGTTCCCGCTTGATGTTGAGCATAAAGCCGCGGGTTGCGCCGCCGAACACGTCGTGGCCCACGTATTGGCTATTGGTGCGCTGCTCCAGTTCGTACACTTCGGGAGCCGTCAGGTTCGAACCCGGAGAGTTCGCCATATCAATCTGCCCGCCGTCGATTTGGGCCAGAAGCGTGGCCGGAGTCGTGATTATGTAGTGCTCAATCCGGTCAAAATAAGGCAGACCTTCCTTGAAGTAGTTTGGGTTTCGGTTGACCTTGTAGTGGTTGCCGGATTGATAGTCTTCAAGGATGAACGGGCCGGAGCCGGAGTTGTGCTCAATGATGTTGATGGCCTGATTCAGGTCAACGCCCTGCTCCAAAGGTGCTTGGGCAAGATCTTGACGTAATCGATGGCGAGGAACTTGACGAAAGCGCCGGAGGCGAACGCCAGGTTGAACTCAATGGTTTGGTCGTCGACCGCACGCACTGATGCGTCGGGGTCGGTCGGGGTGCAGTCTCGACCCTCCCGGTCGGCCACCTCCAGGGGGACCACGTAGCTGCGCCACAGACCGGAGCGCCCGGTGCTGTTGCAGGGGTTGCCGTAACGCAACATTGTGTGCAGCACGTCATGCGCGGTTAGCGGCATTCCGTCATTCCACTGCACGCCGGCGATCAGGTTGAAGGTGTACGTAGTGCCGTCAGGGCTGATCTCCCAGCTCTCGGCCAGGTCACCAACCACTTCGTCGGTGTCCGCGGTGTCGAACTGCAACAGTTGGTTATACAGTTGGGAGTAGGAAATGACGCTGGACAACGAGGCAGAACCCAGGGGATCCCAGTCTTTCGTGTCGGCGTAGGCGGACATATTGACGGTGCCGCCGTGCTTTGCCGGGCCGCTGGGTACGGGCGTGGCCGCCGTGCGGGCCACTGCGGTCGGCGCCGGCGTGTTGGTGGGTCGAACCGTGGCTTCCGGCGGCGGCGTAGACGTGGGGGCGGCCGCCGCGGTGGCAGCCGAAGCCGTGGTGGCCTCAGTGGCTGCGGCTGCCGGGGCAGCCTCTTCCGTAGGTTGGGGCGTCTCCGCTCCTCCGCAGGCAATTCCCGCCGCCAGCAGGACGGACGCGACGACACTCGCAATCAGGGTCGGTTTCAGGTACTTCGACATCGTAACTCCTTCTTCGCGGCCGGCGGTTCGCCCGGCGGAAATCTGTCGCGAACACCGTTATGGCGAAAATTCCACACTGCTCCGCAAACTGTAATATTAATCATTCGTTGTGTCAATAATTTGTTACGTTTACCGTATTTTTTCTTTTATAATGGACTGTCATCGATTGCATCAGCGTTGTAAATGAGCGGTTTACGTAAAATCGGATTATCCGTGCGGTGACGGGCCGGAGTGCGGGCATGGCGATGGGCGCTTGTTGACTACTCGTCCTCGCGCCGATAGGCTTTTCGCGCTGTTGCACCCCGATCATCTCCAGGAGCGCCGACATATGACCGACACCGCTGCCGTGCAAACCCCAGCCACCGATACGCCGGTGGACGCCAACGGATACATCCTCGTCCGCCGCGAACCGCCGGTGGCCACCGTGACCATCAACCGGCCGGCGCAGCGGAACGCGATCTCGCTGGATATGTGGGTCGAGCTGACCCAACTGCTCCGCGAACTGGACGGCGACCGGGACGTGCGGTGCGTGGTTATCGCCGGCGCCGGCGATGAGGCGTTTTCGGCCGGCGCGGACATCAGCGACTTCGAGCAGCACCGCAGCGATTCGACCAAGGGGCGGGTTTACAACACCGCCGTGGACGGACTGCTGGAGACGGTGGGCGAGATCGGCACGCCGGTCATCTCGATGATCCGCGGGTTTGCCGCCGGCGGGGGCTGCGAGCTTGCCGTGGCAACCGACCTGCGCATCGCCGCGGAGGGCAGCCGGCTGGGCATACCGGTGGCGCGGCTGGGCATCACCATCGGGCACCGGGAGATGTACGGGCTGGTGAACCTGGTGGGCAAGGGCAACGCGCTGTACATCCTGCTCTCCGGGCGATTGCTGGATGCCGACGAGGCCCTGCGCATCGGCCTGGTGAACCAGGTCGTTCCGGCGGACAAGTTGGAGGAGGTTACGTACAAGCTGGCGGCGGACATTGCGGCGCTGGCTCCCCTTTCCCACGCCGTCAACAAGAAGACAATGAACCAGGTGCTGGCCAAGCCGTCGCTGGACCTCACGCCTGACGAAGCCGACCTGCCGCTGACCCAATTTGACACCCGCGACTACCACGAGGGCTTTCGGGCCTTCCTGGAAAAACGCCGGCCCCAGTTCATCGGCGAGTAGCGGTCCAACCCGTGTCCGAAGCTCCGCAGCAGAATCGGCGCAAGCCGGCCCGGCAACGCGCGGACGTGCTGCTGGTGGAGCGGGGACTGGTGGAAAGCCGGGAGCAGGCGCAGGCGTTGATCATGGCCGGCGCGGTGCTCTCGCCGACAGGGCCGGTTCAGAAGGCGGGGACGTTCCTGCCTCCCGACACGCCCCTGGAACTGCGCGAGCGGCTGCCCTACGTCAGTCGCGGCGGCGTCAAGCTGGCCCACGCCCTGGACACGTGGGCGGTGACGCACGACATTGCGCTTGAAGGCGTCACCGCCCTGGACGTGGGCGCGTCCACCGGCGGGTTCACCGACTGCCTGTTGCAGCGCGGCGCGGCGCGGGTGTACGCGGTGGACGTCGGGCACGGGCAGCTGCATTACCGGCTGCGCCAGGATGCGCGGGTGGTGTGCATGGAGAAGGTGAACGTCCGTTATCCTTTTGAATTGCCCGAGTTGGTGGATCTTCTGGTCGCCGACGTGTCGTTCATTTCCCTTACGATGGCGTTGCCGGAGCCATTGACCCACCTGAAGGCCGGCGGCTGCGCGGTCCTGCTGATCAAACCCCAGTTCGAGGCGCGGCGCGGGGAGGTTGGCAAGGGCGGGATCGTGCGGGACGACACCCTGCGCGCCGACATCCTGGCGAGGGTCCAGGGCTGGCTAGCCCACCGCGATGACGTCACCGTGGTCGATACAATTGCGTCGCCGATCACCGGGGACGCGGGGAACCGGGAGTTCCTGACGCTGCTGCGCAAGCGCTGATGATGACTCGGGCGTACCCACGTTGTCATCGCGAGGATCCTTTCAGCGACGAGATTGCCACGCTGCGCTCGCAATGACCGAGGGGTGGCTCGCAGCGACCGAGGGGTGGCTCGCAACGACCGAAGGGTGGCTCGCAACGACCGAAGGGTGGCTCGCAATGACCGAGGGGTGGCTCGCAATGACCGATGGTGCAAAGTGGGTAGGCGTGAGCTGATGATGAACGCCTTCCGACGCTATAATCCTCAAATCCCAAACTGATACTGCATCCGTATATCAACTTTCAGATTGCAAACCTGTTCGATGCAATTGATGCTGGTTGACCGGAGACCCGAATGATAATTCTGACCAGGTTGGCCCTGCGAAGTCGGACGGTCACCGTCATGATCCTGATCCTGGTGCTGGCGGGCGGCGTCTACGCCTACCAGCAGTTGCAGCAGGAGCTTTTTCCAGAGATCAGCCTGCGGGTCATCAACGTGGTCACCTCCTATCAGCAGGGAACCCCGTACCAGGTTTCGCAGGACGTCACCAAGCCCGTTGAAGACCTGATAATCGGCATGGAGGGGTTGAAGGAAGTAACGTCGACGTCCCGGGCCACCCGTTCCCAAGTGAGGGCAAGTTTCAACAACAACGTGGACATCGAAGAAGCCGAGGCGGAAATCCTCAGCCGGGTGTCCAGCCTCCGGCTGCCCGATGCCGCCGACGACCCGCGCGTGTACGAGTTGACCCCGAACCAGCGGCCGGTGATGGAGCTGAGCGTATCGGGTCAACGCGATATTCCCGAGCTGCTCCGGGTAGTGGAACGGCAGGTTGTGCCGCCGCTCCAGGCGGTTCCGGGCGTGTTTGACGTGCAGGTTGAGGGCGGTGTCAACGAGCAGGTATTCGTGACGGTTGACCCCGAGTTGCTGAATACCTACGGGTTGACCATGCAGAACGTGATCGGGGCGCTGCAGAGCAATTCGGTGGATGTCAACACCGGCAGCGTCGAGTCCAGCGACGGCACCGTGACGGTTCGGGCCTTTCACGGCTACAGCGACCTGGACGCGATACGGAACCTGCCGGTGGGCTTTTCCCGTCCCGACGGTGGGCCGGCCGCGGCTCGCGGGGCGGGCGGCAATGTCACGCCGATTCGGATGTCTGAAGTGGCCGACGTGGAGGTTGCCACACCCGAAGCCACCACCATCTCGCGCACCAACGGGCAGCCCAGCGTCAGCCTGAACGTTCTCAAGACCGGCGACGGCAACACCATCGAAATCACCCGCGCCATCGATGATCTGATGACCGCGCTGTCGGACGATCTGCCGGCAGACCTGGAAATAGGAGTGATCGACAGCCAGGCTCCCCGACTGGAAGAGGAGCTGGGCAAGGTGATTGGACAGGGCGCCCAGGGCTTCGCGTTTGCCGTGATTGCGGTATTCCTCTTCCTGCTGCAACTGCGGCCGCGGCCTTTCGCCGGCATCGCCAACGCCATCCGCCCCACCATCATCATTGCACTGTCCATCCCGCTGAGCGTGATGGTGACGATGCTGGTAATGGCGCTGCTCGACTGGCCGATGAATTTCATGAGCCTGGCCGGCCTGGCCATCGCCGTGGGCCGGATCGTGGACGACAGCATCGTGGTGCTGGAGAACATCTACCGGCACATCCAGGAGGGCAGCCCGCGCGCCGTGGCGGTGATTGCCGCGACCCAGGAGGTCAGCGCGCCCGTGGTGGCGTCCACCCTGACCACGGTGGCGGTATTCATTCCCCTGGGATTTCTGCCCGGCGTGGTTGGACAGTTCTTCTCCCCCTTCGCACAGACGGTGTGCGTTTCGCTGTTGGCGTCCACCCTGGTTGCCCTGACCGCCGTTCCGGTGCTGGCGTCCTGGTTCCTGCGGCAGGGCGACATGGTCGAGGATCCCGCGACGCCCCGGGGCGATACGTACCTGCAGAAGCTGTACACCTCCGTGCTCCGGTTGGCTCTGCGCTACCGGCTGATCACAGCCGTCGCCAGCATCGCGGTGGTGCTGGCCAGCCTGACGCTCATCCGGGAGCTGCCCATTGAGCTGTTCTCCCAGGGACGCACCGAGGGCATCCGCATTGACCTCACCCTCCAGGGCAATCCTTCCACCATCCAGCTGGTCCAGGAGGTCAGCGCGGTTGAACGCATTTTGGACGGGTTCGCCTCGGATGGGGCAGTGGAGAGCTACCAGGTGACGCTGGGCGCAAGCAGCCGAAGCTTCGGTTCCAGCGCCGACGCGGCCTTCGACCGGGCGGGTTTCAACATCCTGCTGGGTGAGGACGCGCCGTACGACCTGGATGAGCAGATCAGGAATGCCCTGCCGGAGAAGCGGGGCGTAACCACGCGCGTTTTTGCGGATTCGGGCGGCCCGGGGCGCGGCGGCGGTCTGCGACTCACGCTCACCGGCGCCAACTACGAAGACGTGCGCATGGCCACCGACCGGCTGCAGGCGGCGGTCGAGCGCGATTCCGGCGTGCGCAACGTGCGGACCAATATCGTGGACGGCAGGGAAGAGCTGACCATCGCCATCGATCCCGACGAAGCGGGACGCTATGGCCTGTCACCGACGAACGTCGCCAACCAGATCCGCACCTGGATGCGGGGCAACGACGTCGCCGAGATCGACCTGGCCGGGGAAACGCTGGACGTGGTGGTGCGGGGCGTTCCCGAAGCCGTGGATGATCCCATGGACCTGCCGTTGCTGCCCATCACGGGAAACGCCGGCGCCGTCTCGCTGGGCAGCATCGCCGACACCCGGCACACCGTAGGCCCCAGCGTGGTAACGCACTTCGACGGCCACCGCTCCGCCACGATTTCAGGCGGGCTGGCCGGACGGGACGCTGGCGCCATCGGCGAACGGGTCGACGCGATCATCGCATCCACGACGCTGCCGCCGGGGGTGAGCGTGCGGTCCGGCGGCACGTTCAGCGACATCCGGGAAGAGTTCAACAATGTATACGTGGCCATGGCAATCGGGGTGTCCCTGGTGTACCTGGTGATGGTGGCCACGCTGGGTTCCCTGAAGATACCGTTCATAGTGGTGTTGAGCATGCCGCTGGCGGTGGTGGGGGCACTGACGGCGCTGGTCATCACCGACCGGTCGTTGAGCTTGCCGGCGATGATGGGGTTCCTGCTGCTGGTGGGGATCGTCGTGACCAACGCCATCGTGCTGCTGACCTTCGTCCAGCAACTGCGCAACCGGGGCTACGACGCGCTGGACGCGGTGATAGAGGCCGGGCGCACGCGCCTGCGCCCCATCCTGATGACCGCCTTCACCACGATCCTGGCGTTGATACCGCTATCGGTCAGCGAATCCGCGGGGCTGGTGGGCGCGGAACTCGCCACTGTCGTCATCGGCGGTCTGCTGAGCTCGACGTTCCTGACGCTGGTGGCGGTCCCGGTGGTGTACATGTTGTTCGAAGAGTCGGCGCCGAACCTGTACCGCCGAGCGTTGAGGTTGTTGGGGATACGGGCGGGTCGCCCGGCGGAAGCCATCCATGCCGAGGAACTCGGCCCACTGGCCGGCGGAGGCTCCGGCGTCAATCCGGGCAACGATTAGTCCGGAGCGGTCCAGGTCGCGGACCCAGCTCACCCAATGAAAGGCGACGCGGCGATCCCGTCGCCCTAACGACGCCGTGTCGGCCGACGAGATTGCCACGCTGCGCTCGCAATGATGGATCGGTCCGCATGGTTCCGTTCGCATGGGTCGGTCCGCATGGGTCGGTCGGCACGGGTCGGTCCACATGGTTTGCGATTACTGCTTCACGATGTCGGGACTGGGTGAGATGAAAAGGTGAGTGACTTACCTCCTGCTTTGCTATGGTCTGCTTGCGGTTTTGATTTGGGTGTCAGGCGTTGCGGTTTCGGGTTGGTGTCGGAGCGCAGCCAACACTGTTTTTGAGCGCAAATCTTTTGAGTCCCAAGCTTCTGTGACCCGCGGGGAACCGGCCAAGGAGGCCGGCGCCATGCGGCACGGGGCGGAGGTGACACCCGCCGGGTCGTAACGCGGCCGCCCCGCGGAATAGAACGGGTAGCGGCAGCTGCCGACCATGATGCGAAGAACCGACTGGGCCGTTGCCGACCCGAAACCGTATCGCCTAGCTATTCAGATTTAGGTTCGGCGACGCCGCTGGCCTGGCGGCGGTTCCGGCGGGGGTCGCGAGGCCGCGCCGGGATTGCCTGACAGGGCTATGATAGAACATGGGTACTGTTAGTGCAAGGGGCAGATGTCATTGGGGCAGGGTCGTTGGATTGTCGCCGTGGGGAATGACACGACGCGGCGGCGGGGCAACGCATCGGTGTTTGGCAAGAGCCGTTGCTACGGCGACGAGATTGCCACGCTGCGCTCGCAATGACGTTCGGGCTGCTGGCAGTGACATTCAGGATGCTCGCAGTGACGTTCGGGCTGCTCGTAGTGGTATTCGGGCTGCTCGTAATGCCATTCAAGTTGATGGTAATGGCATTTCGGCAATTTGAATGACGCGGAGACGGACGGACGGTTGGCGTTCACCGGGACGAAATTCCGGTATGATAGTTGGGCTCATATCCCATCAATTGAACTAAACAGGAGCGCACAATGTACCTACTGAGAAGGATATTCAAGGCCAAGCCCGGCGAGGCCCGCCGCGTGGCCAGCCTGCTGCAGAAGCAGGCGCAGATCTACCACGAGGCCGGCCAGCGCAGCGAGTTCAAGGTCTATTTCAATGGCGCCACCGTGCCCGGCAAGAGAGACGTGGTCGTGCTGGAGTGGACCGACGAGGCGCTGATGTCCCCCATGCGCGGCGGGCACTCTTTGCCAGCGGCGGCCCTGGAAATTGGGGCGCAGATCCGTCCGCTGGTGGAGGGCAACCGCATCGAGTTCATGGAGTTGATGACGCCCGACAAGATGCTGGACGTCTAATCACCGGGACATTTAATCGCTGGCATATTCAGGAGGCAAGATCGTGGAAGTAGCACAGGTGGCAGAGATACTCCTGGAGCGCGGGCAGACGGTGTCCGTTGCCGAGGCGTGCACCAACGGCCTGCTCGGCTATACGCTGGGCACCATCCCGGGCGCGTCCCGGTTCTTCCCGGGCGGCATCGTCGCCTACACCGGGGGCCTGAAGGAGAAGATTCTCGGGGTGCCCGACGAGCTATACGAGACCGCCGGCAGCGTCAGCCGGGAGATGGCCATCGCCATGGCCCGGGGCGCGTTGGAACTGACGGGTACGGACTTTGCCCTGTCGACCACCGGCGTCACCGGCCCGGCCGCGGGGCGCAGCGGACTGCCCATCGGCACCTTCTGGATCGGCCTGGCCGTCAAGGATGGTGAAGACGCCGCCCTCGAGATCCGCGTGGGCGGCGACCGCGACGCCACCAAACACGGCGCGGTGCAGGCCGCCATCGACCTGCTGGGCCGGGAGCTGAGCGGGTAGCGAGAGCGGAGCGTATTGTGGCATATGCCCGATGAGTTTCGCGCGAGGGCTCGTCGATGCCATCGTAAATCCCCCAAAGCGGCATTCCGCGCGGTGGTGGGCATCCCGCATCGTCCCACCAACCGCGACGGTGGCAGAGTTGTTGATGGCGGTTGCCACGTTGCTCCGTCATACAGACTTGGGACAATTGGGGCGCCTATTGGCCGCCACCAATCTTTTGGACCGCGCCGTCAGCGCAACGCAAGTTGATCCGGCAGTTACCCTCGCGGTTCTGGCGATTGCACATATCGGAGTTGAGCGCATCATGGCACTATTGGAAATTCTGCTGAAGCCGCTTTCTCAACGCTCAGTTGGAAGCCGGGATTGAGATGGGTAAAGCTGGGTAAAGCTGAGGGCAAGGCTGAAGGAGAAGCTCACGGCAGGTCCGAAGCCAGCGCAGAATTTGAGGCGTGGAAAGCGCTACAGCGGGCAGCCGGCGTCCGGTTTGTTGAGAACGAAGCGCCGGAAGACCGATCCGGTCCGCAACAATAACGTACCGTCACCATAGGTGTGCTGGCTTTTTGACACGTACAGAGGTACCACAATGAAGTTTGGAGTCTCCCTTTCCGCCATCGCCCAGCAGCCGGCCGGCGCCGACATGCAGCAGGCCTTCGCCGACATCTGCTCCTATGTGGGCGCGGCGCGGGACCTGGGGTTCGACATGGTCTACCAGGGGCAGCACTACCTGACCGATCCCTACCAGCAATTGCAGACGATGCCGCTGCTGGCCCGGATATCGGCGGAGGCTCGGGGCATGGGACTGGTGGCGACCATGCTGATACCCTTGCATCACCCGGTGGACCTGGCGGAACGGGTGGCAACCATGGACGTGATAACGGGCGGCAACTTCACGCTGAGCGCCGCGCTGGGGTACCGGGACGAGGAGTATGACAACTTCGGTGTGCCTCGCCGGACCCGGGTCAACCGCTATCTCGAATGCCTGGAAGCCATGCGCCTGCTGTGGTCGGGCGAGAAGGTCAACTACGAGGGGCAATACTTCCGCCTGAAGGATGCCCAGTTGATGCTGAAGCCGGTGCAGCAGCCCCATCCGCCGGTGTGGGTGGCCGCCAACAGCGACGCCGCCATTACCCGCGCCGCGCGCCTGGGCTACACCTGGTACGTGAACCCCCACGCCAAGTTCGAAACCATCAGCCAGCAGGTGGAGATGTATCACGAGGCTGCCGGCGCTGCGAACTCGGGCGCGCCGGACCGCCTGCCCCTGGGTCGGGAGGTGTTCGTGGGTCGCACTCACGAGGAGGCTTTCGCCAGCGCGGCGCCCTACCTGGGCGGCAAGTACGAGGCCTACGCCCAGTGGGGCCAGGACAAGGCGCTGCCCGGCGATGAAAACTTCCGCGAACCCTTCGAGGATTTGGCCCGCGACCGCTTCGTCATCGGCAACCCCGACGAGGTGGTGGAGGAGCTAACCCGCTACCGCGAGCTGGGGATGTCCCACGGCTGCTTCCGCATGATGTGGCCCGGGATGCCTTTGCAGGATGGGGTCGCCAACCTGGAGCTGTTCGCAGAGCGGGTGGCGCCGCATCTGAGGGAGGATTAGATTAGGGTTCGCGTGGCAGAGCGGGGACTTGCGATAATTCTTGACCAATTTTGTTGGCCGCGATGGGTGAGCCCCGCCGGGTTATGTTCGGATGAGGAGCGGTAGGTAACGCCAGCTAGCCGAGAACGGACCCTGTGCCGCCAGACTGCACCCTTATCGAATAGCAAGAGCCTCGGCGTCATCGATGTACGCGGCCGTTTCTCTAATGCGACGTTCGGTGTGCCGGTTGCACCGCCCATCGTAGAAGCAGGCCCCGTGCAGTTGACCGAGACGGCTGTAATAACGGCCTTGGAGAGTTCTGGCCACGGGTTCTTGATCGGTCAGGTCGTCCAGATCGTCGGTAGTTCTGGCGGTGGTTACGGGCTCGTCTCCAGTCAGGGCCAATATGAGCGCGTCGGTGGCGCGTTTGGTGGCGCACCAGGCTTTTTCCGCCGCGTCGCGGATGTCACCGTGTTCAAGGCGTTGAACGGCTTGAGCGTGGATATCCCGAGCATCGGCGAAGAGTTCGTCCACACGATCCTGTACTGAAGTAGTTGTCATTAATCAACTCCCGCGACTGTGCGAAGCCAACAATGGCTCTGCGTGCCAGTCTGCGACGCGGTTACCGTATCCGAAACGGCCGGCCCCCGGCACGATTGCATTGTAGCGTCTACCCCGCCCGCAGCGTCTGCTCCGTCTCGGCGTGGGCCTTGACGCGCTCCCAGTCGTAGAGCATGGGCGTCATTTGCACTTTGCTCCACATCTTCGACTGGTCGGAGAAGTGGGGGCTGGCCGGGTGGCCCGAGGCTCCCAGCGGAACCGCCCAAAGCGAGCGGTCCCAGTTCGCCGGGTCGTAGGCATACCGGAACACCGAGAGCCCGCCCACCGTCGCCAGGTCGCCCGGCGCGTAGGACCCGGCCCAAGGGGTGTCGCCGTCGCCGCCGGTGGCGATCTCCGGTGGGTTCAGTAGTGCGCCCAACTCCGGCGTCGCCATGGACAGCGGATGCTGCGGCCGCGCACGGTGCACCCGGTCCCACCGCCAGCCGGCGACGTCGGGACCGAGCTTTGCGGTCAGCGTGCGGACCGCTTCGTGCAACGCAGTGGTTAGCGCGCCCGGCCAGTCCGCGCTATCGGGCAGCAGGTCGGTGTCACCACCGGAGATGGCATCGGTCATCAGGTTCTTGAAACGGTTCAGGAATACTCCGCGTCCCCGGTCGGCCGGTTGCCAGCCTATTGCAGCCAGGTCCTCGCCGATGTTGTGCTTCAGCAGCCGCCACAGCAGGGCGTCGCGCATCGCGCTGTATATCGTCGGCTCCACCGCGTCGGGGTCCATGCTGCCGGACCAGTGCTGCAACTTCGCCAAGGCTGCCGCGACCACCGCATCATCCGGTGCGGAAACGCCGGCCAGCGCGCTGACGTAGGTCTGAGCCGGCAGTGACACGCGCTCGGCGTGGATGCGACCCATGTCAGCGGCGGAGGCATGGGGTACGCTGCGCACGCCGTGGGCCACGCGCATGGCCCGGTAGCCGGGGGCGAAATCCATGGAGATGTAGTAGGGGTAGTCCGCACCTACCGGCCGGTTATTGGCGGTGACGATGTAACCCTCCGCGGGGTTGATGTTGCGGGGCATCTCCTTGAAGGGGATGCTGCCCTGCCACTCGTGCTCTCCGTCCCATCCGGGAACCGGCAGGGGCGCGCCGACGTCGCCGGGACGCCGGGGGATTTCGCCCCGGCATTGGTACCCGATGCTGCCGTGCACGTCGGCCATGACGAAGTTGTTCACCGGGTCAACCCAGCCCGCCATGGCATCCGCCAACTCTTCCACGCCGGTGGCTTCCAGCATGGCGGGCAGGATGTCGGTCCACGGGTCGCCGCCGTCGCCGGCGGTGTAGCGCAGGGCCAGGCCGTAGCCGGACATCGGGTCGCCGCCTACGACGGAACCGTGGTGCGTTGCCCACGTCCGCAGGTGGACGTTATTACCGTCCCGCACCCTGATGACCTCGTCGCGAACGTCGGCGTTGTACCAATCTTCCTGATGTTGGTAGAGCGAAGGGTCGGCGTCGTTGAACAGCTCGATGTAGAGGTCCTGGTAGTCGGCGGCGGTATGGGTCACGCACCAGGCGACCCAATGGTTGTGCCCGAAGTGTGGGAAGCCGGGCACGCCGGCGAAGGAGTTGCCGACCACGTCGAAGGTGTCGCAGGCCAGGTGGTTCTGGTAGTAGACGCTGGGGGTGTCCAGGCCACGATGGCTGTCGCCGGCCAGCAGCCCGCGACCGGTGGCGGTGCGCTCCGGCCCGATGGCCCATGAGTTGGAGCCGCTGTCCATCTCGCCGATGAGGTTCAGGTTGGCGGCGTGTTCCAGCAGTTGCTCCAGGCCGAAATCGACCGCGCCGTCATAGTCAGCGCCGGTGGGAATGATGACCGGCTGACCCGGCGGGTAGGATGGGAACAGCGCGGCGGCACGCTCCGGTCCCAACGCCTTGACGAGCCGCGCCCGCCAGGCTTTTGTCTCGAAGACGCCCATGAAAATGTGCCGCACCTTGTAGATGGCCAGGCTGTGCCACGGCTCCCACGGCTCGGGTGCGATGCCGGCGATGGTATATTCAGCCGGCAGCGGCGCGTCGCTGTTGATGAAGGCGTTGACGCCGGCGGCGTAGGACACAAGCATGGCCTTGGCTCGTGGGCCGGCCGCCTCGCAATCGGCGCGGGCTGCATCCTCCAGCCGGTGCCGGCGCATCTGCATGTCCTGCCCCACGGCGGACTCGCCGGCCGCCTCGGCCCAGCGGCCCACGGCGCGGAGGCGATCGAACTCCATGGCCCACAGCCGGTCCTGGGCGGTGACGAAACCCTGGGCGAACCAGGCGTCGTGTTCGCTCACCGCGCGGACAGGGGATTCCCCATTGGTCACGCCAGACCCGCACGTCGGCCTTCAGGCCGGGCAGGCGCAGCGTGCCATCCAGGGGAGGGAGCGCCGCTTTCAGATCGTGGTCAGTGAGGGAGGCGGGATTGGTGGCGATGATCGTCATGGCGGTCAACTCCAGTATTGGCTGGGGTCATATTACCGCACGACGGACCGGCGGGGGAGTTTTGGAGTCTCCTCACGCGTACCACTTTGCCAGGTTTGCAGCCGGGCCCGCTGTCATGGCGGGACCGGCGTGGCGAGGCTATTTGGGCGTGGTCGGTCAGTATCGGAACGAGATTGCCACGCTGCGCTCGCAATGACATTTGGGGCGCTCGGGATGACAGTTTAGTTGCTCGGGATGACAGTTTGGTTGCTCACGATGACAATCATGCGGCTCGCATGACAAAGTTGGTGCGCGTATGCCGGTTTCCGATCGATATGTATCGCCGTGGTACGGGGGTCAGCGGCGTGGCGACTCCCGTTCGGCCGGCGTTCCCTGCAGCATTTCCCGCACCTCGAGGGGCCGAGGGAGTGGCGGGAACCTGACCGGCGGGGCCGGTTTCGGGTCGGGCCAGCTCGGGCGGTTCGGCGGCGGGTCGGGTCAGCTCGGCGGCGACGGCCGCGATGCGTTCGCGGGCCAGGCGGCAGTATTCGTCGGACAGGTCGATGCCAACGTACCGGCGCCCTTCCATCAGGGCGGCGATGGCCGTGGTGCCGCTGCCGATGAACGGGTCGAGCACCACCTCGGCAGTGGTGGCAGCTATGGCCCGTCGGGCCAGTTCGACCGGGAAGGACGCCGGATGCGGATTGCCCCGGTCCTGGCGGATCTGCCACACGTCGCCGACGCCACCAGCCTTGGGCGCGAGGCGGAACTCCGGGTTGGCGAGCAGGTAGATGACCTCATAGGTGGGCAGAAAATAGCCGGGATTGTGGTTGAACCCGCCGGAGCGTTGCCAGATGATGATCTGGCGGACGGGCAACCCGTCCATGATGTCGGCGCGATCCTGTAGCAGGCCGCGCTGCACCCGCCACTTGTGATTGTAGAAAATTGCTCCGCCGGGAGTGAGCACCCGCAGCATTTCCCGGAGACACTCACGCTGCCACTCGACATAATCGGCGTGGGGCATGCTGTCGCCGTGCTCCGCGTAACCCTGTTGCAGCATCAGGGTGGCGCGGGACCACTTGCCGCCGTTGCCGTTCTTCATCCCGGTGCCGCTGCTGTTGAGCAGGTTGTAGGGTGGCGAGGTGACCACCAAGTTCACCGACGCCGACGGCATCCGGCTCATGGCCGAAAGGCAGTCGTCGCAGTGGATCTGATTTAGCCAGGGTTCGATGCTGGTCGGATTCATAGAAGGCGTCTAAAGCACGCCTATTGAACCCCAAGCAGTGGATTTCGCGCATAGAGAGGCCCCGGCGGGTTTCGGCGTATCTGCCCGGCGGCATGGGGTGTCTTACCCGACAGTCGCCGTGCGCCCATGCGGTTTCGCGAAACGAAAAGGGCGGCGATGAAGCCGCCCAATCCAGGGATGAGATTGGCCGGTTCTCCGCCGGCCGCGTCCCTGGGGTCAACCCGTGGGCCGGGCCACCAGCAGGCCGTCCTCCCGCGTCACCCGCATGGC
>CASHTH010000602.1:0-21683 GCA_030341885.1 Geodia barretti
GTCCTCCCAGTCCACCAGGAATGGGAGTGTGGGTGAGTGGACAGTTTCAAGACGGCACGGAGCAAGTCACTAACTCCTGTAAACACCCACTGGTTCCTGGTGGCGAGAGACTTTGGCACATGCTTCTCTCCATTCTCTAACATGCGCTGACTAGATAGTTGGCGATGTCACTGTGTACAACCACCAGGTATTTTCAGTACACATCATGACTACGCTCATGGCAACTTAATTTTGACAACAATATCTCAGTTGTATTAACCACGCTCAAAAGTACATGACCGCAAAACACCAGTGGTAATATCACCGACCAAGCCCAACCAGATAGAGTCAAGGCTGACTTGGCCTGAGCGTTTACAGTCTTACCAGCCTATATTCTCCACAGATCGGTGATATTATTACAGAGGGATTCCTCTGATCTACAGCTGCAGATGGCATGCATATTGCCTGTGATCATTTGTGATCATTAATCTTTTTTGAAGTGATGGTAAAATCATGTTTATGTGTAGCTACATCAGATTATCATGCATTGAATCCTGCTTCCCAGTTTTTGTCCACGATCCTCCATTTTATCAAATGACATCGGTCAAGCTGGTTTTTTGGACACACCTATCAATAAACATGCAGACTATTGCGATTTCTGCGCATGTGCCGAAATGACAGTCCCAAACTCTTTCACTATAAGTCTACAATGAACGTAATAATACACAATATCACGCGCAGGCCTGGGGTATGTGCTCCAGTTGAAGTGAGAATATAGCTGTTATGCAATCCATTTAGACCGGTGATGATGCACAGTCACATGTGCATTAGTGTAAAAGCTGTGTATGTACACATGACTGCTGAAGTGTTACTACACAGCAAAGGGCGGTAACAACAAACCGCAAAGTGCACCAGTGTGCATTACTATACTAATGTACTGCACTAAAGTACATGACATGAGCACATGTGCAGCAGTCGACTGAGTCAAACCGTGTCATACAGGATTACCTCTGACCCCCTGGGCTACCACATGTTCATGACAACAAGTTTAAAAAATATCCACATTTGTATTTTACATTCTGTTCTTACACTGCGCTTATGATGCATGTCACAGTACAAACTGATTGTATACAAGGTCTTTATTATCGAGCTTTAGGGATGAATGTCGGGGGAGGGGGTGATTATGTGAGCTCCAGAGAAAATTCCCACACAAAGTTTGTTAGTGTATTAATATTCTCACGAGCTCTATAGGAAGGATGCTTTATAATAGTAATTGCCAGCAATTTCATCTCAGTGGTATGTATTACGAGGTGGAATCAGGTCTGTGAGCCACTTAAATGCATGGGATTTGTTCTTTCCTTTTTGATAGGAGTCTTATTTTGAAAGTTGCTACCACACACCTTCCCCAGTCTCCCCACAGCAATTCAACTTACTATTATACTGGGAGGGCTGGGAATCTGCATGTAGTAATATGTGCCCTGCCTTTGCTTTACATTGGTGTCAGGTGTTGCGGTGCGCATGCTAAGCAGGGAGGAGCAAGATGGTTGTGTTCTGTGGATGGAACTCAATAACTGAATTGCCATACATGCACGACATCGCTTCCTAGTCATGTGTACACTTGTTCTCATGTATAGCTACACCCAGCTTTGCAAGGGACAGGTAGGGCAGAACTTGTATGCATTGACGTTACATTGTCAACAGCTCAGTAAAAATGAAAGTGCCCCACACTGCTTCCCTCATCTCTGTGTGAGATGTGTTTGAGTAAGGAAGCACAAACAGTGAAAAGTAAAGGATACTGTATATGGGCTGGTTTGTGTCGTTTAATGCACAGTTATGCAAACTCAGTTGTGATGCTTACTCAAAGCAAAAACAGGTATATACTGTACACAGTGATAAGTCCATCCACTTATTTTGTACTAATAATACTTTATACTACAACTGACACGTATTCGAGCGTGGGTCAAGTTAGAAAGCCAGGGTTGCTGACGTGATCAAGGTACACATGATTGTCTCTAACCAGACTACACACACACACACACACACACACACCAGTGGAGTTGAACTATCTATAATCGATACAAATAAAAATGGAGCGGATGATGTTCAGTTGATGATACCTTGTGACTGGGATTACAAAGTTGTAAATCATGTGGAAGACTCTCACATTACACTAAGTGTCTTGTTTGTCAGGCATATCTTCCTCTCTTTCCTCCTCCTGCTGTGCACACATAACACACACAATGGAGCAGGAAAATGTAGCAGCTGAATAGTATTGGTTCATGTCGAATGTGTCATTTGTACATATACATTTGAAACATGTGCAGTAGCCATGGACTGCTTTTGACTTAAAAGACACAATGCAGAAGCCTTGTTTATTTTATTCTACCCTGACCAATATTGAGGATAATCTAGGGTTCGTAGCTACACTGTTAGGAAATAAAAAGAAAAATAGAGTTATATCAAAATAGGTATATAATTATAATGAAGGCAATATGGACCTTACGCCCCAAATTTCTACTACGACTATAGATGCCCTCATTTTAGCCAAAGTAGCTCACATCTCTAACTGGATCAGCCGGCACAGTAGCCTTCTTTTTCTTTTTACTCTTGTCCACCACAGAGTAAAGTGGAATATCTGTCGCTGAACTCTGGCGGTGAAAGGTGGTATTGTAAGTTAATAAAATGTACGATTGAAAGTTTGTGTACAGGTGCTGGATGAATCAATGTACTGTGTGCATACCTCCTGTTCCTGTGTCTCTGGTGCTGACTCGACAAGAGTGGGACCCTCCAAAACATGGTACATAGGCATTGATAGTGGCTTGTCCTTCTTCTGTGTGTGGACATACAGTTCCATTAGATGAGCAAAAGAGAGCTAAAAAGAGAAACACCTCTCTAGTGAGGGTATTGATGTCATCATAGAGAGGAGGGAGGACATCAGGACGAGTGTTATCTGTCTCAGTCTCTGGTGCTGTTGGGGCTGGGGTCTCTGGTGGGTCACCACACCCTTTACTGGTCTGAGAACTGGGACCATAAGAGAGGTGAGGTGATAGAATGTTATGAAAACAGTGAGACTTACCCAAGAATTTTCAGTTCATCACCACAGCTGGAGGGAACAGACTCTATGTACAGAATATACATCACCTCACTTTAGTCCATGTAAATATTGTACGTACCACTATTAGGCCTGTTTTTCTTCACAAGACACCACACTGCCACAGCCACTGTAGTAGTCACCACCACCAGGAGAGCCGCACCAACTCCTACGCCGATTGCTAGGTATGGGTCTGCAGTCGGTTTAAGAGTCTCAGTCTGAGTCACACCTATTTACACACAATCTCACATCACACTCTGTCACTCTATGACTTAAGACTAACCAGGGGTTGGGGTTGGAGTTGTTTTACTTGCAGTTAGACAGCTTTTTCTGTTTACTAGTATAGGGAGTGGGGTCATTATTGACACTTTGTAACATACTAAGTCTTACTGAGGGAGTGTGTAATGGTAGTGGTTTTGTTACAGACAGCACTAGAGAATGTCACAGCAATTTCCACTGGTCCAGTCTCAGAGAAGTATGTCAGTAGATGAGAGTCTTCAGAACTACCTCTCTCATAGTGCCTGGCTCCACTGCTGTGGACCCCACGCCAACTGATGGTTGTGTTCACTGGTTCTATGACGTGATTGCTCTGGAAAGGATTATTTAAAGTATGCGTCTCTACTTCTACATTCAGTAACCTTCCAGCCGACAGTAATGTGACCACATTCCTCTTCAACAGCTCTTACATTCTCTGGAAATGGTAAACCTGTAAAAAGATTATTGTTTGTTTTCAGTCAACTTTTGACTCAGATACTTACAGCAATCAGTGGCAGTTTCTCCGTTGTAGACAAAACTATCATTGACACGAGTCACACCATGAACAGTGAAATTATAGTCATTGACATTGCCATCCCCGATATCAATACTGCAGTTTCTTTCACTAGCATGACTGGTGGCATTACACAGTACAGTCCTCTCTTCACTGATAGCAGTGACCACATAATAGTCCGCACATTCTCCACCATACACTGGAGACTGGAAACTGACCACAGCTGATGGTGGGTCCCACACCACTGACAGACTAGTGGGAGGGGAGGCTGGACCTTTGCGAACAATAATTATTTGATCACAGGAAAAATGTCAGACATAGACAAAGTACGTATATACCTGCTATACATATTTTGGTAGTGTTAGTCAATCTCAGTCTACTGATTTGATCAAAGTAAACACCCTCACAAGTGATGTCAGTCTCATTCAAATTCAAGTTGCTGACATGTAGAACTGATGTAAAGTTGCCTAGATTTCTTACAAAACGTATTTGGAAGCCACCTTCTTCAATATAAAGTGTGTCCTCATCGTTTATTACAGACAATCCAGTCTCATTGATTGTAACTGTTCGCCATACAATTCCTACTCCAGAGGTCACCTCGCATATATAATCCTCTTTGGGGCACAGGCAGCGTTTTGATGGGAGTAGTAGCGGCAGGTTATCTGAGAGCGTGAAGTCAGGGGGATGTGTATCATGTATCACTGAGCTAGCTTACCAGTCCCAGAGATGATAGGCACTGTGAGAACTGCCTGCGAAAAAAACACTACCCAAACATTGCGGCGGACCATCACTATTCTTGAAGCTGCCGAGGTCTACTCTTGCGGAGTTAGTAATGGCGGCCTACGTACGTCTAAGCGAAAAGCACTAAAGTGCAAACCCTCGGCGAACTGCGCGTGCGCGATACTGCTATTGATGGGGCTGGGCTATTGCCTATGTATGCGTTTATTCGTTGTCTCCCGCTGGTATATACCTCGCAGAGAGTCGGACACGGGCTAGCTACAGTAGTAGATAGCATGCGAGAGTCTATACACGCCCTTCGTTGTGACTTCTTGTGCCTTCAAGATACACAGAGCAAGCGCCTGTGCTAAATATAAGCGCATGCGCTTTTCCGCAGCGATAAAAATGTAGAGCCGCTCTAGCTTTGCAACGGAGCGTTTTCAGAGAACACCTTTCGAACTTTCTGACCTTCATTGCCCGTTGAGTACATCGCATCGTTTGTGAGACGAACAGACATCCGAGAGGTGAGATTGAGAGTAACAGACAGACAGACCCAACTACTGTAACCCTCGCTGCGCAAAGCTGTCGATGAAGCCATCAAGAAAGCAAGACGAGCTTTCTTTGCCTTTGGAGCTATAGGGGCATTTCATGCACAGTTGGATCCGTTATCAGCGAGAAGCATCTATGAGGCCTGTGTAGTTTCCGTACTGCTGTTCGGCTGTGAGAACTGGATGCTGACAGATTCGATGCTGGAATCATTTCAGGGGGAAATTGGTCGTCGCATATTGAAACTGTCGAAGTATCACTCTACACTTTCTACTCGTTTGGCTCTCAGGTGACCTTCAGTAACAGCGAGAATGTTTGTTCGTAAACTGAGTCTTCTATCAAAGGTGTCTGACGACGGAATAGCATTGGAGCCAAATATTTTCAAGCTCACCACAAGATTCTCTCAGGCTCGTGAAGGAATGTAGAACTATGGAGGGTAAGCTCGCCTGTCAGGGCTCTACCAATGCCATGCTCAGTGCCCAGTCAACTCTAAGAGAAATAAAGCGAGAAGTATTACAGGCAGATTGGGAGGCCTGCACCACCGAGGTCAGCCGTCACAACAGTACAGCGATTGCATCAGGAATAGCTGCTGATACATCTTGGATGAAGCTGTGGGACATGGCACTTGATTACGGACCTCGTGGTACTGACTCTCTACAGGCCCTTTATCGCGAATTGACCAGGCCACAGTTTCAGCCAGGCATCTGCCATCTCTGTGGTGCCACAATGGATGTTTCTTACTTTCATCACTATACTCTCTCTCACACGCCTCTCTCAGACCCAGACCAGATTATCAACTCTCTTTCATCCGCTACTTCTGATATTTTCATGTATGCTAGACATTACAAGTAATTGTAAAACATGCCATGCCTATTCTTGTTTGGCTTGCAGTGCATTAAAACCTTTGAACCTTTAATGAAAGTCGGCGAACTGCGGCGCACGCGCGGTACTAAATTGGCGAGCGGGCGCCGCGCGCGGGAGCGAGCCGTTCGTTCGAGCGGAATTTTCTACGCCAAGTGTGCATGCGCGGCTTTTTGTATATACGCGCTCCGAAATTATTTCCAAATTTTTACACATGTCAATTAGTCACGCTTAGGAATGTAAACTTCCGTCATTCGTAGGAAGTCTAGCTTCCGCCGTGCGCTATATAGGAAGCCGGACTGTTTACGCGCTGGCAGCAAAATAATTATGCGCGTGCGCATTCCTAGTATGCGGTCTCCCGCTAGTAGGTCGCGGAGAGTCTGACACGGACTAGCTACGGTAATGCCCCATCAGTCCGTCCGATCACTCCGACCATCTACCTCAATGGAACTAAGTTATCCTATATACTCTGATAAGGTTGTACATCTGGGTCATCTCACTTTGGACGATACTGAAGATATAATGAGGGCTGTCAAGGGTTATAAGCAAACTCGCTTCTATATTCTTTTCACTTTGTTGACCCTCAAGTCAAAATGTTCTCGATCGCAAATGGTCCGACAGTCAGAATCTGATGCAGTCAGCCTGGTCGTCAACAGGTCACAGGGGTCAAAGTACAGTCGCGCGTATTAATTAACGGGCAATGAAGGTCAGAATTTTCGAACGGGTTTTCTACGGTGGCTTTTTAGGGCCACAAATACCATCGTAGAAAACTTCAAAACTTCCGTTGTAAAGACTTCCATTCTAGTAGCTTCCGTTCTAACCCTCACTGCTAAAAAGCTAGCTAAAAGTTCTAGCTTGCGGGATAGCTGAGGTAGTGTTGCGGCGTCATGAATGCTCTCATTACTCTGTTCGCCTCGGCACGATTCATGGGTTAAAGGTCATACATGGTTCGCAGAGAGTGGAGAGAGAGCCTGGGAACGAGGCTAGTACTGTAAAGATGCACTGAATATCTCTAGTGTTGCAAAAACCGACAGTACAGATCACTGACTTCATGTTCATTGATGTTGGGAAAACTCCACCGGATTGGCTTTTGGTGGCATAATATTATGGCTAACAATAATATACTGTGACTTCAGACAAAGGCATGGGGGTCCTTGTTTGTGTACCACAAACAGCATTAGCAGAATAAAAAAAGTTTTCCCTCTAAGTTCTCTGGAGCAAACAAGGTGTTTCAGCTTAGCTTAAAATTGAACAGAATTGAACTTGGAAGTTGGTTCAGAATGGAAGTGAGCTCAAAATGGAACTTGGAAATACTAGAAACAACATTCTGAAACCTTGTCCCAACAGGTAGATCTCAGGACCAACACAGCACTATCTAACTTAAGGAACATTGAGCTACAAGTGTACATTAAGTTTTCATCGTGTAGCCTTTGGGATGGCGACCAAAAAGATGGATGAAACCTTTAACCCATGAATCATGCCGAGGCGAACAGATTAATGGCAGCTTTCATGACGCCACAACACTACCTCAGCTATCCCGCTAGCTAGAACTTTTATAGCTAGCTAGCTAGCTAGATTGCAGTGAGGGTTAGAACGGAAGTTACTAGAATGGAAGTCTTTACAACGGAAGTTTTGAAGTTTTCTACGATGGTATTTGTGGCCCTAAAAAGCCTTCTCTGAAAGTGCTCCGTTGCAAAGCTAGAGCGCTTCTAGCATTGTATGGCTAATGCCGGTAGTCGCCATTTTATCGCTGGCGGATAATGCGCATGCGCTTATATTTACCTCCACCGGGTCCGCTTGCTCTGTCTATCTTGAAAGCACAAGACGTCACAACGAATGGCGTGTATCGACTCTTGCGTGCTATCTACTACTGTAACTAGCCCGTGTCAGACTCTCTGGGTTTGCACTTTAGTGCTTTTCATTACCCTCGGCGCGCATGCGCAGCGAGGGTACTGTAGTTGGGGGTTTGTCTGTCTGTCTGTTACTCTCAATCTCACTTCTCGAATGTCTGTTCGTCTCACAAACGATACGACCTACTTAACGGGCAATGAAGGTCAGAAATTTCGAACGGTTTTCTCTGAAAATGCTCCGTTGCAAAGCTAGAGCGCTTCCACATTGTATGGCTAATGCCGGTAGTCGCCATTTTATCGCTGGCGGATAATGCGCATGCGCTTATATTTAGCAAAGGACCGGGTCCGCTTGCTCCTTCTATCTTGAAGGCACAAGAAGTCACAACGAATGGCGTGTATCGACTCTCGCGTGCTATCTACTAATGTAGCTGGCCCGTGTCAGACTCTCTGCGAGCTACTTCGCCGAGGGTTTACACTTTAGTGCTTTTCATTGGGTCTGTCTGTCTGTGTGTGTGTCTGTCTGTTACTCGTCATCTCACTCCTCGAGTGTTCATTCGCCTCACAAAGGATACCACGTACTGAACGGGCAATGAAGGTCAGAAATTTCGAATGGTTTTCCCTGAAAACGCTCCGTTGCAAAGCTAGAGCGGGAAAAAGCCAATATGCAAATACACTACGGGCGTGGTCGATCCACGTATATACCTCTGAAGCACCAGAAGATGCAACGCAGGGTGTGTATCGCCTCTCGCATGCTATCTAGTAGTGTAGTTAGCCCGCGTCAGACTTTGCGCGAGCTGGCAAGAGACCACGATCGAGTAACAGCTTAAACTAAACCCAGCCCACCAATTAGTGGTGCTGCGCATGCGTTTACTTACGCGTGCGCGTCACAGTGCCCCGAGGGTTTGCACTTCAGTGCTTTTCATTGAGAAAAGTAGTGGGAAGTGGTCAGATAAAATACAACCAGAATGAATTGCATGTACATCTAATACTAAAAAACATGAAGGCTGAGAGCATCCTCATCACGGAAAGAAAGATCACAACAAAACAGACCAAGATTAGACATAAACTCACACAACAATTTGGAACGAGGACTAGAACGATCAAAATCAACATTAAAATCACCAACAACGAAAAACATCATCACAGTGATTGCAATCAATGAATCCCTCCAATTCTCCCAAAGTTTAAGTATTCAGTGTAAGAAGAAGGACCAGAGTCAGCAGGCAGGTAGATACTGATCAACAAGTAGGTAAAACCAGTAGAATCACAGAATTTGACAGCACAAAAACGATTAGAAGAAAAAGCGCCTATCTTTGTATGGCTGCTCTTTATGGTCACTCTCGTCGTCCTCCATCAGGGTTATTGAAGTCGCTTTGAATACATTAAACTCTGGAACTTACCCCGCAATTCTCATTCAGCCATTGTGTTGCTCAGCGCGCTCTAGCTTTGCAACGGAGCGTTTTCAGAGAAAACCGTTCGAAATTTCTGACCTTCATTGTCCGTTCAGTAGGTGGTAGCTATCCTTTGTGAGACGAAAGAACACTCGAGAAGTGAGATGAAGAGTAACAGACTGACAGACAGACCCAATGAAAAGCACTAAAGTGCAAACCCTCGGCGAAGTAGCTCGCAGTGAGTCTGACACGGGCTAGCTACAGTAGTCGATTCACGCCATTCGTTGTGACTTCTTGTACCTTCAAGATAGACAGAGCAAGCGGACCCGGTGGAGGTAAATATAACCGCATGCGCATTAACAGCCAGCGATAAAAATGGCGACTACCCATACAATGCTGGAAGCGCTCTAGCTTTGCAACGGAGCATTTTCAGAGAAAACCGTTCGAAAATCTGACCTTCATTGCCCGATAAGTAGGTGGTATCCTTTGTGAGACGAACGAACACTCGAGAAGTGAGATTGAGAGTAACAAACAGACAGACAGACAGACAAACACCCAACTACAGTAACCCTCGCTGCGCATGCGCGCCGAGGGTTAATAATTTATCCGAAGTTATTTCCAAAATTTAATTGTTACACATTTTCACACTCGGTGCCTCGCGATATGTGCCGATCGATCTAGCCAGCGACAGAACTCTCCTGCCTGGTGGTCCACGACTGACGAGCTGAAAGCGGTTCAGCTCACCTGCTCACCGTTCTGGCAATATACAGTATATACGCATGTAACGGCGACAGGTAAATCTGTCTTGCTTCACGAAAGGAAAGCTGTGCGCTGACGGCACGTTATGCAGCCCGAACGTCGTGGGCAAATCCCAAGTTGGGTCGCTCCCGATGTTTAACATTTCCACTATCGCATACTTCCAATACAACGCTTATGAGCATTGGCATGTATGGAACGCGCGTGACTACTCGCAAGCTTGATTATACGTCCCCAGCGCGTGCCCGTGGAAAAAAACGCCTCGGCCGTATGGCACGCCGGGTGCTCTCTCAGCGTGAGCGAATAGTGATGGTCCGCTGCAATGTTTGGGTAGTGTTTTTTTCGCAGGCAGTTCTCACAGTGCCTATCATCTCTGGGACTGGTAAGCTAGCTCAGTGATACATGATACACATCCCTGACTTCACACGTTTTTTCAGATAACCTGCCGCTACTACTCCCACCACAACGCTGCCTGTGCCCCAATGAGGATTATATATGCGAGGTGACCTCTGGAGTAGGAATTGTATGGCGAACAGTTACAATCAATGGGACTGGATTGTCTGTAATAAACGATGAGGACACACTTTATATTGAAGAAGGTGGCTTCCAAATACGTTTTGTAAGAAATCTAGGCAACTTTACATCAGTTCTACATGTCAGCAACTTGAATTTGAATGAGACTGACATCACTTGTGAGGGTATTTACTTTGTTCAAATCAGTAGACTGAGATTGACTAACACTACCAAAATATGTATAGCAGGTATATACGTACATTGGCTATGTCTGACATTTTTCCTGTGATCAATTCGCAAAGGTCCAGCCTCCCCTCCCACTAGTCTGTCAGTGGTGTGGGACTCACCATCAGCTGTGGTCAGTTTCCAGTCTCCAGTGTATGGTGGAGAATGTGTGGACTATTATGTGGTCACTGCTGTCAGTGGAGAGAGGAATGTCTCTTGTAATGCCACTAGTGATGGTAGTGATAGAAACTGCAGTATTTATCTCGGTGATGGCAACGTCAATGACTATAACTTCACTGTCCATGGTGTTACTCGTGTCAATGATAGTTTTGTCTACAACGGAGACATTGCCACTGACTGCTGTAAGCATCTGAGTCAAACTTGTTAGCTAAATAAAACACCCTCTTTTACAGATTTGTCAATTCCAGAGAATGTAAGAGCTGTTGAAGAGGAATGTGGTCGTATTAATGTCACCTGGAAGGTAGTTAATGATAACAGAAGTATAATCAAACAGGCATGACTCATATATTCAGAGCAGCCATAACATGACCGCAGTAAACACAACCATCAGTTGGGGTGGGGTCCACAGCAGTGGAGCCAGACACTATGAGAGAGGTAGTTCTGAAGACTCTCATCTACTGACATTAGACTACTCTGAGACTGGACCAGTGGAAATTGCTGTGACATTCTCTAGTGCTGTCTGTAACAAAACCACTACCATTACACGTAAGACTTAGTATGTTACAAAGTGTCAATAATGACCCCACTCTATATAGTTAACAGAAAAAGATGTCTAACTGCAAGTGAAACAACTCCAGTCCCAACCCCTGGTTAGTCTAAGTCATATATAGAGTGACAGAGTGTGATGTGAGATTCTGTACATAATAGGTGATGTAGGTGTGAGTGCGGATGTTAAATAGTGTGCATCGAGATTGTATATAAAACCAATGTATTAAGAAATAGCAGCTGATGTAGGAGGTGGTGACTACTTGGCAAGGGCAACGACACAGCCACCTCCTACATTCTGTGCATAACTAAGAAAGATGATTTCTCACAGATGGGTTTTGAATTCACATGCCCTGTTGTGGAGGAGTGTTCATCGACCTCATACACGGCAGTTGGTGTAGGTGTGGCTGGAGGAGTGGTAGTTGGACTTATTTCTGGGATAGTCGGGACAGTCACTGTGTTGTTGGTTATCATGAGGAAGAGAGCTTCCAAAGGTACGGTATAATGAAACTAACAATGTTTTGATGTGACTATGAACCCTGTATATAGGAACCTCCAACAGAGACACAGAGCTGAGTGCAACAAAGTATGTCTGTGTGTCATACTGTACTCATTTACGTATTATTGTCAGTGGGATTGCTCTTTGCCAGAGAATGACACTCTTTTTTTCTTGAATCCATCCCAAGACCATAGCTTGCAACTCAACAGATAGACCACAGTTAGTTAATAAGGCTCTGACACCTGTCACACTTGCATTAAAATAATTATGTGTATAGCTTAACACTTAACCAGCCACGGACACATAAATGTGTCTAGAGCCTCCATAAGTCCATTAGAATTTGTATGGGGGGTTATAATACTAGGCACTAATACATCAATTTATGCTTATTTAAGCAGATCCCCATGGCGTCCAAAGGGTTAAAAGGCCACATAACTGTTGTACAGGTATGATGGGTCCAGGCAACATGTTTCAGACTATTTGCAACATGTTTCATGAACCCATCATACCCATAGAGTGAAGTAGCATGAGCATTTTGTCTTATGCAACAAGCTCGTGCTGTGTAGATGTTGCCCTTTAGCGAATATGCTCCTGTTTGCAAATCCAAGGTTAAAGATATACATTTTTCTTGTAGAGTGGGCAAAACATACATGTTTACAGTAACTTTCACTCTCTGTTATTGTATCACATTTCCTCCCTCAACACACACCACAGTGTGGTTCGTGAGTCTCGACCTCCAGCAGTGGTGTATGAGACAGTGAGTGATGTGGTGACACCCACTGGTCCAGACACCAGTGAGAACGTGGCTTATGGAGTCTCTCACTCTCTACCCACCACCACACAACACAACCCTGCTTATGGACACACCACTCCAAACCAATGAACCTTGCTTGATCCCCTGTGTGCTACTAGCTATTGTTTGTGATTGCTTATCGGTTTTAACTAAACATTGTTTGTGTGAGTTCAATGGGAGGTGTCTTCTCCAAGGGAATGTCTTCATAAACAGGAGGTATCTCAGTCTGGCCTCTCCTCCCCTTCCTATGACAGTGACCATGACATTGAGTCAGTAGCACACCAAGTAGCAGTCCAGCAGTGAATAGGCAGTGAGGCTACACACTACACACACTACTTCCTGTTGTGACCACTGCTTCTGCTGTTCCCAAACAAAACAATAGTGCAAAATTTAGAGAATGCCTTGAGTGAAACATTACATTGACATGTCCTTGTGTTTGTTGCTTGTTGTGTTAGACTCCTTTGGGGGAATCTTAATGCTTTTCAAAGGGCAACATAAACTAGTTTCTGAATGTGTGTCATCTGAGGGCATGTTTTCGTGAGAAAATTCTTGGAATAACACTGAGGTCTCATGCCTGCAACAATTATGGGTTTTGGGTCTCAAGAATGTGTAGCACCCGTACACTACTGTTTTACTTATCAGAGCGTCGGTAGACGCTCTGTTCTATGTAGGGATGGCACGAGTGAAATCTCACGTGATCCGCGTACAAAATCGGCGAGAATGGCTAGCTATGCCTTAAAACACACCAGACATCAGTCACGGGTCCATATCTACCTATATAATGCCCAAAAGTTTCATACGCACCTTCAGTTCTCCACGCGAGAAGTCGCTCATACGCGATTTCACGAACTTCGTTCATCATAATATTATTCTTCTTCTTCTTCTTTAGACCCGCTTTCTCCTTACTGGAACCAGTTGATGCGCTAATTTTCTCACTAAACGTGTCCCGCGATGCTGGAGGTGTGCATCATCGTAAAGCGATCTTTGTTTCTTGCCGCCTATCGCCAAGACAGATTCCCGGCAGGCACTATAGCAGACAGAAAACGACGCCATTTTCACGCGGTTCTCGCAACCCCACACACCCACTGCACGCGCCGCGGCGCGTTTGAGCAGACACCCCGCGCTGTGCGTTCCGTGTGGCCGCTGGTTTTCCTCGCCTGGGTTTTCCACCGCTTTGCTCCCGAATGTGGGCCTAGCTCACAGTCTCAACCTTCCAGAAGGAGTAGGTGGGACTATTAATAAAATGCAGTGTTGTCATAAGCTGTTAAAAAATAGTGGAAACAAGTGAAAAAAATCATTTCTTCAAAATGAAGGGGGATATAGGGATGGCTTGAAGCACCAAGAAGGAAGAAACAAGGGGTCACACTGCAAAGATGCACAAAGCTACATGACACCATCCATATATCTTTGTTTTATTGTTCATAAGGAAAGTTTAATATTTCGAACCAAGATATAGGGATTGTGTCATGTAGCTTTGTGCATCTTTGCTGTGTATAATGACCCCTTGTTTCTTCCTTTTTGGTGCTTCAAGCCATCCCTATACCCCATTTATTTTGAAGAAATGATTTTTCCACTTGTATAAACAGAGTCACAGAGCACCATCTCCTCCATGTAAGACATGATTGTGAGGACGGAGAATTTCCGACCATAGAACTTCTCCATCATCATCTCCTGGGAGTCAGGGGAAGATGAAGTGGTTGATGAGTACAGAATACTGACCAACACCACTACACAGTCCATCACCACTACCAATACAACTGTAGTTCTAGAGGGAGTGTACAACATTCCTCTGGAAATCAGAGTCTCAGCCATCAACTGTGCAGGCACTAGTGCAGAGGTCACTGAGGAAGTCTTTGTTGGCAAGTTGTCTCACTTAGTGAAGAGATGAACTATTCCATTGGCTCTCTCCCTCAGCTGGCTGTGGTCCTCCCAGTCCACCAGTGAATGGCAGTGTTGGTGAGTGGACCAGTTCCAGAGTAGGAGCACAGGTCACCTACTCCTGTGACACCCACCTGGTTCTGGTGGGAGAGACTGTGGCCACATGCTCTCTCCCTTCTCTAACATGGCTGCCTAGTAGTGATGATGTCATGTGTGTACAAAAACCAGAAGGTATACTAAAGCAACTATGTACGTACTGCTCCCTCTTTTTATGACTATCTCCCCCAAAATATAGATCAAACCAACACCGATTCAAGTGAAAAACTGAGTACAGCAGAAGCAGTGGCCACAACAGGAGTAGTGTGTGTAGTGTGTAGCTTCACTGCTGGACTGCTACTTGGTGTTCTACTGACTCAATGTCATGGTCACTGTCATAGGAAGGGGAAGAGAGGCCAGACTGAGATACCTCCTGTTTATGAGGACATTCCCTTGGAGAAGACACCTCCCATTGAACTGAACACCAACGAAGCTTACGGACATACTAAAAACTTTCATAACAACCTTTAAAACTGTGCTTTTATGCTTGTTTGCTACTCTCTCTCGTTAATCTTTAATGTCACGATTTACGAAGGTCTGCATAATTTATGTCGACTACACATTACGTGAAGAAAATGGTAGTGAAAGAAGGATGGTGTGAGGCGAGCATAGCTGGAATATCTGTACTGTCCTGTAATTGCCAGGCTTTTATCTTATCGTTTTGGTTACTTCTGTAAGTTTTCGGATTCATTCTATATATGACTGCTTGAAATTTAGAGAGTTATAGTTTCCCTCCTATCTAGATATCTACAGCTGCAGTTATAGTTTCCCTCTGTGGTAGAGCGTGGCCGTAGCGGCGAAGAGAGGTCTTGGGGTTGGTAGGTAGCAAAATTATTATTTTACACACAACCTCCCGAGGGCTGAGTAGCTGGCTCTTTTATACAAAGGGTGAGGAGGAGAAACTGGTGGAAAAGTGGGGGTGGATGGGAGGTGAGTAATAGGTAGTTGTAGTGAAGAAGAGGAAGATGCTATTAACAACTGTGGGCATGGCATATGGTGGCCCTTTGAGTGAGGTATATACAATAGTGGGAGGTAGAGATGAGTGGTGAAAAATAGCTAAAAGGGGTGAGGAATTACAACACAGGGAGCCAGGAGTAGGCCTGACTAAAGTTTGCTATTAATTTTACCTATTTTTCTTTTCTTTTATGCTCATAATTTCAACCTATTTTGCTTTCGCTTTCACTTATTTTTCTCACGAAGTTCCCTATTATTCTTCACTTAAAAGGAGATCGATGAGCAAAGAACCAAACATTACACAATGAAAATAATTATTCAGTTACTACTACGATTATTATACTGTAGAATGACATAAATTTCTGTATAATCTTCCAATGAGGATTCTTGCTTTGAGTTAGAGAGAATAGAAAACACATGCTCAGCTGCCGCAGAGGACGGCTGCGCATGCGCAATGCCAGATGCTCACCTATTTTTCTCGAATAGTGCCCAATGCCTTAAAGCTACCTATTTTGCTATAAATTATGCTAGCAAAATGTATCTAGGCCTAGCCAGGAGTACAACTGTTCCTATTAACCCTCGGCGTGCATGCGCAGCGAGGGTTACTGTAGTCGTTCTGTGCGTCTGTCTGTCTGTGTGTCTGTCTGTCCACGACTATTCTCGCACTACAGGCTACGAGGCGGCTTATGAGTGATACCAACAGCTTCAGCGGTACTTGGACTAGAAAAACTAAAATGGCAATTTTGCTGAAACGACTGTGTTCGAGAGCGACAAACTGGCACGGTCGCGGACAGCGTTGCGTGGCCCAACCCATCAATAAGCGGTGCGCATGCGTGTATTAGACGCCTCACCTCGACCTGATCCGCTTGCTCTGTGTACCTTGGAGGCACAAGAAGCCACAGCGAAGGGTGTGTTTCGACTCTCTACTACTGTAGCTAGCCCGTGTCAGACTCTCTGCGAGCTACTAGCGGGAGACCGCGAGTAATGCGCTTTATCAATAGTAGGCCCCACCCTCCCCTTCTTGGGCAAATTGGGAGTACTGGTTGGGATTTGACATGCTTAATAATCAAATGCCCTAATATGGGGTCACTCCTGTTTGTCAAATCCTTTATTAATGGGAAAACATGGGGATTTGAACAATCTGCAATTTGTACACACAGGAAGTGCATAAAAACCTGGAATCATGTCTGAACTGTCTCAACTCTACAATCTCAATATCGACATTTTGTACAGAGGTATGACTCTTTTTCAGAGGGTGGGCACGATTAGGTCGGGAACGGGCGGCAGAACGTCGGAAAATATGCGACTTTTTTCCGGTAATGAGAGCAGGTAACCTTCCTCCGGTAAAGCAAACAACCCGGCTGTACACGTTGTACTGTACGAGAGCCCTTTGTAAACTATTGCGTGTGACGGAGTATACGGGAAATGTCAACTCTCCTTACGTGGGGCAAGTTTTCCGAGTAAATTCCCCAATTATCCCCCTGCGCAGGAGTGAGAAGGGGGGGGTGGCGTAAAATTGATATGCGCCAATAGCCCAGCCCAGCCCATCCATTAGCGGTACCGCGCATGCGCAGTTCGCCGAGGGTTTGCACTTTAATTAGTACAAGTGGAAATATTATTTCTTCAAAATGAAAGGGGGATAATTATAGGGATGGCTTGAAGCACCAAAAAGGAAGAAACAAGGGGTCATTACACAGCAAAGTTGCACAAAGCTACATGGCACCAAACTTTGCTTATAAACAATAAAACAAAGATATAGGGATGGTGTCATGTAGGTTTGTGCAACTTTGCTGTGTAATGACCCCTTGTTTCTTCCTTTTTGGTGCTGTTGAATGTAGTAGCTAATAGGCCTGAAGCAGGGGCTAGATACCGCATTCACCTCATGTTTTGTCTTCAACAAGGACGTAATTAGATTATTGCACATGGTTGTGGTTTCATGGGCAGAGTTTGGTAATCAGGCTACAACCTGGGGAGGACAAACAATGAAGACCCATTTGACTGAGCGCCCGCGGCTCGCGTAACACAGCGCAGACTCTGGCAAGTTGCTCTTCGTGCAAACCAACAGCAAGCTAGCCAGTTGGAAATGTGCACACTTACTTACAGAAGGTGCTAGAGGCTGAGAGTTCCTCTGCCAACTCGCCTGGTAGAATACGCTCGCAAGCGCATATTGGACAACGCCCCTGTCTGGCGCATGCGCGCGGCTCACTGGTGCTGAGTTAGCAGCAAATGGCGTTCTTCAGCGTCGACCATTTGAAGAGCTCTATGATCTACCGTAGTGACTTGCGGCAAGAAAGAAACGATCGCTTGATGTCCATGCACACCTCCGACGAAATTGGAGACCTTCAGTGAAAAAATCAGTGCTTGAACTGGTACTAGTAAGGAGATAGCGGGTAGAAGAAGAATATGATATCGTGAAATCGCGTATGAGCGAATTCTCGCGTGGACGACTGAAGGTGCGTATGAGGTCTTGGGGGACATGTATAGGTAGATATGGGCCCGTAGACTATTGCTAGTATGTTTTCAAGGCCTAGGGAGTGATTCTCCCCGAGTTTCGTTTTTTACGCGGATCACGTGAGATTTCACCCGCGTCATCCCTATATAGAGAGAGTCTACCGACTCTCTAATACCTATATACAACTAGTGAATCTGTGTTCTCATGCGATCCTTCACACTCTCCTATCTAGATCTATACAGCTGCAGTTACTGCAGCTGTATAGATCTAGATAGGAGAGTGTGAAGGAGCTGTCTAGTAGCATATGTCCACTATCACCAACCTTTTTAGCATATTACTCCTTCAGACGATCTTTATTGGCGAGCGAGCGCGAGCAGGTCACTATTTCGCGCGCGTATTACGCGCGGTGCGAGTAGTTTTGAGCGTTTTACGCGCGTATTGCGGTCACGCGGTGCTAGTTTGCTAGCAGTGCAATATTTCCCACGTTTTTGCGTGTATTTAGAAGCGCGTATATAGACATCCGGTATGTGTCCGTATCGCCGCGCGCTCGCCCGGATATTATAATTATAATGGTAATCCTTAGACGCCTAGGTAGGTAGGCTGGCTCGCTTCGCTGGCAAATAAGATCGTCTGAAAGAAAGATTGGTGATAGTGGACATATGCTATTCTTGCACTACACAGCAGTTTCCCTCATATCTAGATCTACAGCTGCAGATAAAAATGTGAATGCTATTGCTGTGATCATGCAATCTTTTTGCAGTGATGGTAAGTATTTGTATGTGTACATCAGAAATGCAGTCCATGTTGAATCCTGCTCCCAGTTTTTGTCCATGATCCTCCATTTTATCAAATGACACTCTGAGTCAAGCTGGTGACACGCCTATCAATATACGACGCAGACTAGCTGCGATTCTGCGCATGCGCGAAATGACACTCCCCAACTCTTTACGCTATAAGTCGATATGACATCATAATACACAGTATCACAGGCTCCACGTTGAAGTGATGAATATTAGACGCGGTGATGATGCAAAGTCACATGTGCATTAGTGTAAAAAGCTGTGTATGTACACAACTGCTGAAGTGTTATTACACAAGGCGGCAAGAACAAACACGCAAAGTGCACCAGTGTGCATTAGTATCCTACTGCACTACCACAAAGTACATGAGCACTTGTGCAGCAGTCGATTGAGCCAAACGTCATACAGAATTAGCTCTGCTGAGTGTTATTACACAAGGCGGCAAGAACAAACACGCAAAGTGCACCAGTGTGCATTAGTATCCTACTGCACTAACCACAAAGTACATGAGCACTTGTGCAGCAGTCGATTGAGCCAAACGTCATACAGAATTAGCTCTGATATGCCGTGACCTCTGGGCTACCACTTGTTCAATGCAGGTGCTCACCTATTTTACCTATCCCCCCCCACACACAACACCCCACTTGCTTTCCTATAGGGAATTCAGGCATTGGCATTGCCACACCCCACGAGCACGAGCAGCTGCTTGCGCTCGATTGTGTGCATAGCCCCCCAGACTATTATAGCATTGTGCTGGGAAAACATATCAGAGTATCGTGATGGGGTTATGAATGACTTTCTGTCTCGACATCTTGTTCCCTTCTTTTTCATGATTACATCCCTACATCCCCTTTCATTTCACAGAAATAGATTTTTCTAATAGTTTGATCATGGCGAGCCATGCTCTATAGCGCACAACTACTTGTTCTTATGTATACAGTTGAGTTGCCGGTGTCACCTTTGTTCTGTCAATGGCTTTTAGGTAGAGCAAACTTACATGCACTGGTGCTATGCATGCTAAAGTGAAAATTTCCCATGTCTGTGTGAGAGATTGTTAATGGAGCATAAACAGTGAAAAAGTAAACGATACTGTATAAGGGCTTGGTAGGTGCAAACTCAGAAGGACAGTGTTGTGAGAACAGCAACAGGATGATAGAGAAGTTTACTGTACACAGTGATAGTGCAAGTCTATTTTCCACCACTATACTTTACTATAATACACATTTGAGGGTGTTTATGGTAACCCACGATTGCCTCTAACCAGACTATCCCTTTCGGTCACAACATGTTGTAAATTTACACACTTCTAGAGATGTCAACAAAACTTGCACAATTGTAAACTTTGACCTGGTAGGCCGACGGCATAACGGCATTATCTCATAAAAACCACCCGCGCATCCTCAGAAGTGGTAAGTCGGCACTTGAATGTCTCAGCAGGCTGGATGTGTCGGTCAGAGCTTTGATGTTGCTTTCATCTACCCTTTCAGTACTCTAAAAAGCAACAAGGTCCGGATTGAGTGAGACATGTCATAAATGTCTCAGCAGGCTGAAAGCAGGCACAGAGGCTGTGCGTAGGTCTGTAAACGGCAGAAAGAGTTGCCACAGCCGATTGTGCGTGGGATGAAAGGTGTGCGTCTATTTGGGCAGAATTATGCATGTGTGCAGGAGAGTTGCTGAAAAACGCCGATCGGGCGCAGAAGCCGAATTCGTGACTGAAAGAGCTATACAAACCCACACACACACACACACGCACAACATTGGAGTTAACTACGATCGATGAATACAAAGCAAATTAAAATTGAAGTGGATGATATTAAGTTGATTATGAACAAAGTGATACCTTGTGGCCTGGATTACAATCACACTACTGAAGTTGTCAATCACATTCAAGACTCGCACTTGACACTAAGTGTTGTGTTCGTCAAGCTTATCCTCCTCTCTTTCCTCCTCCTGCTGTGCACAAATACACACACAATGGAGCAGAAAAATGTAGCAGCTGCATAGTATTGGATGTGTCATTTACATATACAAGTTGAAAGCAAAATTAGTACATTTGAAACACGTGCAGTAGCCATGGACTACTAAAAGACACAATGCAGAAGCTTTGCTTATTTTATTCTACTCTAATCCACCACAGCATCATAATCCAGGGTTTGTAGCCACGCTGTTAGAGAAAAACAGAGTTACGCACAAATAGGATAATGGGCCTTATCGTCAAACTTCTTATTCAACCATTTAAACCACACTGTAGCTAGTTAGCTCACATCTCTAACTGGATCAGCCGACACAGTTGCCTTCTTTTTCTTTTTACTCTTTTCCACCACAGAGTAAAGTGGAATATCTGTCACTGAACTCTGGCGGTGAAAAGTGGTATTGTAAGTTAATAAAATGTATGATCGAAAGTTTGTGTACAGGTGCTGGATAAATCAATGTACAGTGTGCATACCTCCTGTTCCTGTGTCTCTGGTGTCGAATCGACAAGAGTGGGACCCTCCAAAACATGGTACATAGGCATTGATAGTGGCTTGTCCTTCTGTGTGTGGACATAAAGCTCCATTAGATGCACAAAAGAGAGCTGAAAGAGAAACACCTCTCTAGTGAGGGTATTGATGTCATCATAGAGAGGAGGGAGGACATCAGGAAGAGTGTCATCTGTCTTAGTCTCTGGTGCTGTTGGGGCTGGGGTCTCTGGTGGATCACCACACCCTTTACTGGTCTGAGAACTGGGACCATAAGAGAGGTGAGGTGATAGAATGTTATGAAAACAGTGAGACTTACCCAAGAATA
>CASHTH010000603.1:0-39426 GCA_030341885.1 Geodia barretti
CGACCGGCTCGCAGGCGTGTAGCCGTGATGAAGTTGAGCAACGCGAACGCATCTGGCGTGGCGGCCTGGTCATTTGAGTCATCCGCGACCATTGCTCGGCATGCGTCAGAGGACACGACCTCGGTGGGCATGAAGTGCGTGGCGGCGAAAGTGGATTTCCCGGACCCGGACGGGCCGACCAGTGCGACCAGGCTCAGTTCTGGAATGGATATTTTCATCGGGTAAAGACTGCCATCTGCGTCGGTGCGCCGCGTGTGTCGTGCTCTGGGCCGATATCCTCGAAACGCACGTCGTACTGACGGCGATCCGCAACCTCTCGCGACCAAGTCTGGAATTGCTGACGCGTCCACTCAAATCGGTGGTCCCGGTGCCTGAAATCTCCAGCGGCCAACCCCGTGAACAGAGTGTTGTACTCCACGTTCGGCGTCGTGATGAGCACCGCGCCAGGTTTCGCTGAACCGAAAACGACCTCCTCGAATGCGTCAAGCCGTGGTGGGTCGATGTGTTCGATTACCTCCATCGCTATGGCCGCGTCAAAACCGGACAGTCGCTTATCCCGGTAGGTGAGTGAGCCGTGCAGCAGGTTGATGCGTTCTCGTTGTCGATTGGGCAGGGTATCCAGATGCAGACGCTGCCCTGCCGTTTCCAACGCCCGATGGGAGACGTCCAGACCGGTTACTGAACCAATTGCCGGCTCCCGGATCAGCTCGCTAATCAGTCTGCCTTCGCCGCATCCCAAGTCGAGCACGCGGGTTGCGCCAAGTGTGCGGAGCGTGTCCAGCACCACCTGAATCCGTTGCTCACCCAACCGCAGCGGGACTTCAAGTTGCTCTTCTTCCTGGCCATACCGCAGGGTGGTTACACTCGGGTCAGACTGGCCGGCGTCAAGAAGTTGGGCCAGCGCCTGGCGCCAGAGGTCCCGCTGATGCTTCAGGTAGCGCCGGGAAATGAGGTCCCGCTGCGGGTGGTTGTTCAACCACCCCTCGCCGTAGCGCAGCAGCTTGTCCACCTCGTCGTCGCCAACCCAGTAGTGCTTGTCGTCGTCCAGCACCGGCAGCAGCACGTAGAGGTGGGCGAGCAGGTCCCGCAGCCGTGTTTCCGAGGTGAGTTGCACGCTGAAATACGGGCTGGCGCCCCATTCGGGAAAACGCTCGTCCAGAGGATGACCCTGTATCTCAACGACATAGCCGAGTGGCTCGAACAATTTCCGGATCAGGTCGGCGCCTTCTCGGGACGGCACTACCTCAATTCGAGCCTCGAGCGGAATGGCTTGCTCTGCCAGTGCTGGGCGATCCTTGCCGGTGCCAGCCAGTGCGCTGCGGAATACAGAGGCAATCGCCACGCTCAGGTGTGATGACGCCACGTATGGGCGATCGTTCACGTACTGCTCAAGCCAGGCTCCGTTGTTAGGCCCACCGGATTTGCCCCGTACCAGGCCGATGGGATCGATTTCCAGGAGCAACGCTACTGTACAACGATCACTCTCGGCTTCTGGGTAAAAAACATCGGCTTTACCGAATGGGAGATTGAACGTCTGAAATCGACCAGGATTCTTGTGTAACAAGTACCCCAGGTCCGTGGCAGGCTTATACGTGGTAGAGATAGTGAGCAGCATGACATCAATGGTACGGCAGGCAACGCCGGTTGTACAGGACTGTTGGTCTTTTCCTGCTCGGTGCACGTCGTGAGTCCGGCGTCAACTATATTCGCTGGTTCCCGTTGCCTCATCGAGAAAAAATTTTACCGATACTCAGAACACGTGGGAGCCAAAGACAGAAATCCATCAAATCGCTCCTTGGGCGCAATATCGCCCTTATTCTAGTCCACCCTTGTTTGTTGTGTCGGTGCGTTTTTAATTCTCCCCCCCCGCTTGAGCATTCCATCCCTCCCCCCCTTTTCATATCGACCACGATTACTTCCCCTCTCTCCCCCCGCTTTTCCTCGTTCCCCTTCTTCTTCCCTATATGCCCCTCTTCCCCCTCTCCTGTCAGCGATATTTCCGGGCATTCCATTCGGGGGCTGTCGCAACGTTTGCTTCGGACGAGGCCATAGACCAGCTTTTTGGCCATATGCCTCACGCTGCTGCACCCTCCCGCTACAACGAAACCACGCAGGGAACGCAAGGAAGATTAGATCGTGTTAAGGATCTTTGCAGCCGGCCCAGCAAGCCACTGCGCTGGCGTCCGGGTCTTCCTGAAACCAGCCCCAGCAGTCGCCACCACAACCTTCGAAAGGGTCTCCGCGGTCGCACAACAAGCCCGTTCGCAAAGGTGCGACGTTTTTCGACAGCGTTCATGGTAGGCGTGACTCGTGACATCATCAACGCCACCGGTCGCGTAGCTGGGCCAGAAAGCGCTCCAGGCTCTCGCCCCGAGAGGGCCCTGTGAGGACGTGCGGGGAAAAGAGTCGCAGAAAGAGACGATTGGCTTAAATGACTAGCGTGCAGAAGCAGGAAACACCCTGGGTCCACGGAAAACAGATTGAGGTAAATTGCGCTCGGAGCTTCACTAGCGCTGCTTTCGTCCCGGCGCTGACCGCCTCGTGGCGTATCAGCCGGTAGCATGGCGTGGCCGGTGGCCTGTAGCGCTTGATCAACGCTGAGCCGTTGCGGGTTTTCTCCCGTTGCTTGAATGACGGCTGTGGGAAGTAGTAGTTCCACGCGTACCGTCGCCATACACTACGTGCAGGTGGGCTATGAGTCTCGTCAGCCACAACCTGACCCGGACATATAACGCTCGTGAACCCCCCCCCACGGACACCGTCGGATCACGCCATTCTTCTGCCTCACCCAGGCCCTGGTAATTCTTAAGGTACGCTTGGGAACGGGTGAACTCGATGCTTCGATAGGTGCAGTACTCGGTCCCAGAGTTGTCTTTTCAGGGTTGTCGTGATGACACGATTGCCGTTGTCGGAATCGATGCCGAGGACGGGTAAAGGCAGCTGTTTGGCGTGGCCTCCCAGTCCTGCCGCCACGGGATTGCTCTCCGGGCCAGCAGGGGGAACGGAACCGCCTCGGGGTCCAGCCCGGTGCAGACTCCGTCGGTGGCCCACCAGGCATAGACGAAGGAACTACAAAGGATCCTAAACGATATGGGCCACCAGGTCAACTACAGGAAAGCATGGCCGGCCGGCCAGGTTCAAGTCATCGCCGTGATGGTAATTATAGTCGGGTACGCACCGGAATATTGCGACCGCGCTGCAGGTTACGTCGGCGTTTGCGCCGGCTGGCCACCTTGGCGCGAAACGCGGTTCGAGAAACCCTGCAGCGTTGGCTGAGTGGCGGTCAATAGACGCGAAATATCGGAACCTCGGGGGTCGATTCAACTCTTATTCTCTTGTGGTGGCCAAATGGCGCTCCATAGACTCCACCAGGTGGGGCAACGCTGCTTTCAACCGCATGCCGCAGATGCGGTCCGAAACCTCACACACCACGATCACATCGGCTCTCACTGCCTCGTCGTAGACGCGCCGGCCTTTGACCTCGGGCACCTTATCGTCGGTGTGTCGGCGGAACTGTCCAGCAAGACAACGATGCGGTGCTAAGCTGGTGACCCCGTGTAACCTGAGATGCAACTCGTCAAGGCCCGGCTCTGACTTCTGAAGTACGCGTTAGCGGCCCCGTATTGTTGCCAGCAATTCCGTTTTTAGCGCATACACTGCTGCATGTACTCCACGCTACTGACTCCGATTTTACCCGCGTGCATTTTACGTGCGGCAATCACTTCCTAAAAGTAACGATTTTGTTGAGGCAATGCGCGTTAATCAACGACCGCCAGGAAGCCCCGCAGTTCGTGAGGTGGAGGGGTCGCATTTTTGCGCGAATTCACGTGGAATAGTTCCGTTGACGGGATGCAATGGCCTACTGCTATGTTGGTGTCGCGTTTGGGAACTTCGTTGGACGCCCAGATCCGAGTTTTTGCGACCGTACGGTGCTGGTTGGCTGGTTCGGAGGGAGAAAACGAAAGAGAGCAAAGTAGAAGAGGAAGAGAAACAGGGGACCAACTAACCCGACAGCCTTGGACAAATGTCGTGGCATCGGAAGGCAGAGGCCCAGCGCAACGCCGAGCATCGCCTCCAGTGGTCGAGAATCATGAGGGCCTATGCTTTCCCGGTGCTGGGAAATCGACGGTTAGGGTAGATTACCGGCGCCATCGTTACTCGGGTGTTGACGCCCGTCTGGGTGGACGAGCTGGAGACGGCGTAGCGGATCGGCGTGTTTTGGAATGGGTAATCTGCCTGGGCTATCGGGAGGGACAAACGGCGGCATAGCACGCCGGCAATCTCCATGCAACCTAAAGCGAAAGCCAGACAAAAGCGATCGCGAAACCACAAGGCTGTACCTGCACCGGTTCCCGCCGGTGTGGTAAGAAACCTGTCTACGATCTCTGAAATAGGATAAAGCTGAGACTATTATCAGGGGAGAGGGTAATCACGTCTCATTCCTATCTCCAGCGACACATCAGCCGGGAGAGCAATTCGTTCCGGATTCTGCCGGACGCTGGAGTCGCGCCCGACGGCCGGACCAAGCCCCGCACCCCGTGGGCTTGTATGTACGTTTATCGCGGCGTGCATTTGTACCTCTTGAAAGCCGGGTGCCAGTGGCGAATGCTGCCGCGCGGACTCCCCAAGTGGCGTACTTGCTACAGATTTCCTTCCGGCAATGAGCGAGCGGCCTGGCCGGGTCAGATCGCATTCTGAGCACGTCCTAAAAAAAATCAGGTTGGCGCGGCCCGAACAAAGCCAATGCGACGGAAAGAGCAGACCAGCTTCTGTATCGTGGACTGCCCAGAGCGTCAAGAACACGGACACCGCTGGTCACAAGGGCTATGACGCAGGCAAGAAGGTGTCGGGAATCAAGCGTTCATATCGCGGTGGACACGCAGGCATGTGCCCCATGCGACTACTGTTGCAGTGAGCTAACCGCCGCACGTCACCGACCGGCGGGGCTTTGGCGATGTTTGACGCGGCGCCGAGACGGGCCTCAGTCAGTGCAGAACGTTGCTGGTGGACGGGGGGTTACCACCGGAAAGCACCCTTTGCCACTGGTATAGTCAATGCGGTTGCAGAGGTCCCGTGGGAGCCGCGGTTGGAAGTGGGTTAAACGCAACGAACTGCACACCTTCGTGGTGCTTCCAAAGCGATGGGTGGTGGAGCGGTCTTTCGCTGGCTGAAAAGTGCCTGCCGACTCTGGCAAGAACTGCGAAAGGAAGCTCAATACCAGCCTGCAAATGGTGGTGCTTGCCTTCACGGTGCTAATCCTAAAAAGATTGTAAACAGGCTCTTAGAAGCCATGGCCGGTTACTGGTCTGAAATCGGGTTGGACCCGGAGCTTGACCCGATTGAGTTCTCCAATTGGCGCAACGAATACCGAGGCTTGAACACGGAATGCTGCATCTACCCACACCGCGGGCCGGCAGCGCCCATCGACACACGCGTCCATTTCTATTACAGTGCCGAGCGATTCTTCCGGATGTACACCAGCGACGACATCCAAAATTGGAAGGAACAGGCCCTGCGCGCGCTCAACGAAGCCGACGCTACTGAAAACTGGCAGAAGGTCTCAAATGAAATCTACGATCAAGTTGGAGTGATCCCTGGATGGACTTTGCCGATCAGCGCCACCGTTGATCCCAACGTCGTATCCGAGTACGTGTTCCTCGGTCCCAACAACGGAACTTTCATCTACCTGGAGTACGTCAAAGGGGTTAGAGAGTAAGCCATGCTTCATCTCCGAAGTGCTCGAAACACCCCCGGTGCAGCTGCACCGGGGGGAACGTAGGGAAATCTCCCGGTTTGTAGGTGGCGAAGCGCGAATCCTCGACGGATCCAAACCAAACTCCAATAGGATTGTTGAGGGGTGATCGCGTCGATAGGTTGGGGGCTGCGTGAAGCTCTATTGCGTTTGGGCATATGATAATCCGCATTACATCTAATATTCTGATTCGCAAAAAACACGAGGCTTATTTTTCGTTAATGCGACGCTTACAAAAACTGATTTCCGCATATTTCAAGCCGGAACAATCACGACAAATAGGAATTATCTACGAAATATACTACCAACGCCTAGAATCTTACGGATTGACCCAGTGCTGGAAGTTCCATATATTGCTGGCACTAAGTCCGCGATCAGCGTGGCCTTAATTGTTGATGATGGTATCTCGACTCTGAAATTTCGGAGGGTTCGTATGATAATTTCACGGATGTTACGATTCCCGGCGGTTGCAATAATGATCGCGATAGCGGTCACTACAGCAGTGGTCGCATGTGGCGAAACGGCTGAGCCTACTGAACCGCCGTCCGCAACTCAGGCCGCTGCTATAGCGCCACAAGCGCAGGCGACAAACACGCCGGTGTCATCTGATGCGCAACCGACCCCAACGCAGCGGGTCTCAGTGCAGCAGGCTACTCCGCGGCCAACTCTGGCGCCCGATGCGCAGCAAGGCGATGTGGTCACTGACCGGCTCATCCTGGTGATCGACTCGCCGCTGCTTTCATCCATGCTGGACTGCGAGGTAACGGGTTCCGGAGTAGTGGTCTACAGAATGTCGGCGGAGTTCATGGTAGATGCCAGCCGCTTCGACGGTTCCTATGAGCCAATGCTGGCTAACGAGTGGAGCATCACACCGGACGGGCGCACCTGGAATTTCAAACTGCGCCAGGGTGTTCAATGGCAGCATGGTTGGGGTGAATTTACCGCCCAGGACGTCGCCCATTCGATGGCGTACTACACCAGCCCCGAGTGCCGAGCGTCGTACTCCGACTATTTCCGCAATGATCCCGGCATTGCAGTCGAGATCGTGAACGACTACGAAGTGAATATGCATACGCAACTGCGTCCCGCAGTGGACTTCGTATATTGGTATTCGGGATTCCGGGGGATCCCCCAGAGCAGCAAGGCGCAGTGGGATCAGGATTGTCCGAACGGTGAAGCCGATTACGGCGAGATCGGGTACTGTGCAGCCAGCCGCGACAAGGTATACGAAATGTCGGCGCGAACCGGCCCGTATCAGTTCGTCAGTTTTGAAGAAGGCGTGGGATGGGAGTGGGAAGTTGTCGATTACGACCACTGGCGGGTTAGTCCGGACTTTTCCGAGATTGAGATCAAGGATGTAAAGGAACCTGCAACCCGGTTAGCGATCATGCTGGCTGGGGAAGGGCACATCGCGGCAATCAACCGCGCGTTGCTGCAGGATGCTGTCGACGGTGGTCTGGAAGTGTTTGACAGTTCGGTGACGGCGAACACTACCTTCGCTCTGTTTGGCGGGCTGTATTACACCACCGGTGAGAAGGGAGTTCCCGACGACGTTTCGCCGGAAATACAGGCGGAACTCAGGGAAGCGTACAACGTCGTGGCCGGTCGGGACGAGGAGCACCCGTGGAACATTCCGGGTGAAACGGGCCGGCTGGTTCGCCAGGCGATGAATATGGCGATCGACCGCGACCAAATCAACGATGCGATTTTCAAGGGAGCTGGTGGTCGCCAGTGGGTCGGTACCCTGGCCCCCGATCTTCCGACCGGCTACAACCCGGCTTGGGAAGAGCGATGGGAGGAGCTTTACGGTTACAATCCCGAGAGGGCCAAAGAACTGCTCGCGGAAGCTGGGTTCCCCAATGGATTCTCAGTCCCTATCCCCGTGTTCACGCTGTCTGGTGTGCCAGAAATGCCTGACATGATGGAAGCAATGGCCAAATTCTGGACAGCGATCGGTCTGGATCCGCAACTCGACCCCATTGAGGCGGCCACCTGGCGCAACCACTACCGCGGATTGGATACCGACTGCTGCGTTTATCCCTTCCGGGGACCGGCGGCTCCCGTCGACACCCGCGTCCACTTCTACTTTAGTGGCGAGCGTTTCTTCCGTGCCTACACCAGCGACGACATCCAGGAAACCAAGAACCGAGCCCTCCGGGCATTGAATGAAGCGGACGCCTTGGTGGATTGGCAAAAAGTCACTGACGAGATTTTCTACCAGTCTGGAACCATCCCCGGTTGGACACTGCCAGTGAGTGCGACGGTGAATCCCGACGTAGTCGCCGAGTACATATTCCTGGGACCGAACAACGGGAACTATGTGTACCTGGAATACGTCAAGGGCGTTAGGGAATAAACCGTTTCTCAGGCGGAATTTGGCCGATCGAGACATTAAGCAATCCCTCGATGATGCAGAACAACGGCTTCGTCGAGGGTTACCGTTCCATCCATCACTTCTGGGTGATTCCCGGCGTTGGCTCCTGTGGACCGTTTAACCCACCTCTACAAGGATTAGTGTTATGCAACGATTCATCGTTACCCGAATTTTGCAGGGCCTATTGGCAATCTTCGTCATCAGCTTGATCGTATTCGCTCTGTCCAGGGTAGCCGGGGATCCCATTGCCGCGATTCTCGACGATGAAACAGGCCAAGAACAGATCGAGTTGCTTCGCAAAGAGTGGGGTTTGGACAAGCCGTTGCATGTACAGTACTTTACTTACATGAGGCGCCTATTGACCGGTGATTTGGGCACTTCTTTCAAGTGGGATCGGCCAGTTGCAGAATTGATCGCGGAGAAATTGCCGGCCACCATGCAGCTATCTGCGTTCGCGTTGTTGATAACCGCCGTCATTGCGTTTCCAGTAGGAGTGTTATCGGCGGTGAAGAAGGATTCGATATTTGACACGTTGGGAAAGATGTTCGCGATATTAGGTCAATCCGCGCCGACATTCGCAGTCGGTCTTATCGCAATGTGGATCTTCGCCGTCCAGTTTGGCATCCTTCCTACCTCTGGCAGAGGCGGCGTATCACATATGCTGCTCCCGGGGTTTGCACTGGGTTATTACAACGTAGCCGCGATCATGCGATTGACCAGGTCATCGATGTTGGATGTTCTGGACACTGAGTACGTGAAACTGGCTCGTATCAAGGGTATCCCGGAATGGAAAATTATTTGGAAGCACTGCTTCCGGAACGCGTTAATAGTGCCGATTACCTTTTTCAGCCTCATCGGCGCCGTGCTAATCACCGGTTCCGTGGTAATCGAAACTGTCTTTGCCTGGCCAGGGGTCGGTCAATTGGTCATTCAATCGATTGTTGCTAAAGACCACATTACGGTGCAGGCAATCGTGATGCTGTTCGCTCTGCTTTACATCGGAATAAACATCATCACCGACGTCGCGTACGCCTACGTTGATCCAAGAATCCGTTACAACTGATGTCACGACAAGGTCGATTGACTGATTTGATCAGTATCTGAGGAGCATTGACCATGGCTGTCCAATCTACTGCGCCCGGTTCAGCTGGAGACATTCAGCAAACTGCCCCGGTATCGCCGGGTATTACGATCGGGAAGATCTGGCGCGAAACCCGCAGATTCCCGGTAGTGCCATCTTTGATACTCATAGTGCTACTGGTAGTTCCAGCGCTATTCGCGCCTTGGATCGCGCCGCACGACCACATCATCGGTGATCTGGAACGTGAATTGGAGCCACCCGGATGGGTCAGCGATCGCGAAACCAAACTGGAAATCGTTAGCCGAGTAGAGGACACCGGCCGCGAAATTAGCATTCGCAACGCCGTACGGAACATAGAGACCGGCGCCGCAACCCTTGTGGACTCTAACGGCAATGGCCAGGCTGATATTGGCGAAACTATGCTGCGCCAAGAACAGGGCGGCAGCTGGGAGTATCCCCTGGGCACTGATAAACAAGGCCGCGACGTGCTCAGCCGCATCATTTTTGGCTCTCGGATCTCTCTGACCGTATCTTGTCTGGCAATCCTGGTGGGCGGCATTCTCGGTACGTCGCTGGGGATGCTCGCCGCATATCGGGGCGGCTTGACCGATGCAATAGTCATGCGGATCGTCGACATCAAATTGGCATTTCCCTCTATTCTGTTGGCACTCACCCTGGTCTCGGCGATTGGCTCCGGGTTCAGCACTGTCATTATCGTTATTGCTTTGCTCCTCTGGGCTCGCTACGCTCGCGTAGTGCGTGGTGACGCACTCGCCATTAAACAGCGAGACTTCGTTGATCGGGCTCGGGTTGCCGGTTCTTCTAACACCCGCATTATGGTGAAGCACATTTTCCCCAACGTGGTCAACACGGTCGTGGTTTTGGGCTACACTGGAAGTGGGCCACGTTATCATCCTGGAATCGACGCTAAGTTTCTTGGGGGCCGGCATCCCGGCGCCTACGCCAGCGTGGGGAGTGATGGCTTCTGATGGACGTGAGCTAATTACCAGTTCCTGGTGGATTTTCTTGTTCCCGTGCCTGGCCATCGTCCTGACGGTACTGTCGATGAACCTGCTGGGAGACTGGTTGCGGGACCGCCTGGACCCCAAATTGCGGAACGTGTAAGTCTCAAAAACGCAACAACAAAAGAATTCGTCTCGCTGCCTGGATTTTGGCGGTTCTTCACACGGATCGCCGAGCATTCGGAGTTTTCACACTCTGCACTGCACTCCAGGCAGCAAAGTTATTAACTCGGTGCTGATTGAACGGGTGAATGGTTAGTCCAAGCACTGAACAGAGCCGCGGCCCTGTTGGGATTGGTTGAGGCGCCGCCCTGCATGCACGGCCAATTGAGTGCGTTATTTCGTTACCGGCTTGCCCTCGAATCTATGTATTATGTTATTCAAATACAACAACGACGATGACATTCCATATTGTGTAGTGTCACGAATCTTCGGCACATAATGCGCCATTACGACTCCGCCAATGTGCTAATGTCGTAATAGACTTGACGTGTTTCGTAAACAGAACGCTCATGTTGGACGAAACGCCGTGCAACACCCAATGTTGGACGGTTTGACTGCATCTTCCAAGTTGCATATATTTGCTAGCCACCCATGTGGTGCAGGTGGCCGATGCGCGCACCAGAAAACTGGCAGTCAGGTTCCTGGTTCGTGTTTTTGCAGTTGCCATTACCCTTATAGGAGTAACCCGATGTCAAAAATACCAATCATGCGGTTCCCATTCGTTGCGCTACTGATCTCCCTCGCTACCATGCTGGTAGTAGTTGGGTGTGGAGGGACCGGAGAGCCCGCAGCAGCGCCTGTCGCAACTGAGGCGGTTGCGGCCACTTCACCGCCCGCTGTTGTGGCAACGGCACCTCCTGCCGGTGGAGAGTCCGCTCCAACGCGGCCGTCGTTCGTCGGCTCGGCTCCCGTCTCCAATGTGACGCCGACCGCTGACACGAGCGCTGCCACCGGCGAACTCAAAACCAAAGACCTGATTTTCCTGTTCTCCCAACAAACCCGCCAGGGAATCATGGACTGCGACGTCACGGGCAGCGCGACTAGTCAGCATCGCCCGTCGCACGAATTCCTGTTGGACCCCAACCGGTACAGCGGAGCCATTGAACCGCAACTCGCCACGGACTGGAGCGTATCTGAGGACGGGCGTATCTGGAATTTCAAACTGAGGGAAGGTGTCGAGTTCCATTTCGGATACGGCGAATTCACTGCCGACGACATTGTGAACTCCTTGAATTACTACACCAACCCCGTCTGTGCGGCATCCTACTCGGACTATTTCCGCACCAACCCTCAGGCCGTGCCTGAGATAGTGAGCGACCACGAAATTAACCTGCACATGGGTGTCCGCCCTGAGCTCATTTTTGACTACTGGATCTCTGGATATCGCGGTCTACCCATCACCAGCAAGGCCCAATGGGACACTGGATGCCCCAATGGTGCGGCAGATTACGAGGCATTCGATACGTCTCCTCACCTGGATGGATTTTGTACCGCTGGCGAGCAGACATTGCTGGACGAAGGCCCGGCCCGACTTGGCCCATACCAATTCGCCAATTTCGAGAAAGGCATCGGTTGGTTGTGGGAACGTTCCCCGATCGACCACTACCGGGTCGACCCGGACTGGGATTCCATAGAGATCAAGATTATCGAAGAGGCGTCAACGCGGTTGGCCGCGATGCTAGCGCGAGAAGCGCAGCTTGCTACCATTGACCGGGCGTTGGTCGGTCAGGCACTGGATTCCGGATTGGACCTCTCCCAAAGCCAGGTCACTGCCGTCAACAGTATGATGGTATTCGGAGGTATGTACTTCTCGACCAAAGAAGGCCCCGAGTTCGCACCCTACTCCGCGGCGTCATATGACTCTACCGTGCCTTGGGCGGATCGGGGCGAAAATGGGAAAATGGTCCGTATGGCAATGAACAAAGCGATTGATCGCGATGCCATCAGGGAAAATATCTTTGACGGCCAGGGCGACGAAGGGCGCGTAGCCGGGCTCATACCCAGTTCGGAGGCGTTCGGCGGCGAGTATGCCGGCTACAACCCGGCATGGGAATCGGATGGGAAGAACTTTACGGCTACGATGTCGAGGGCGCCAGGGAATTGCTGGTTGAGGCCGGTTACCCCAACGGATTCCATGTTCCGATCATCAGTTACACGATGAGCGGATTGCCGGAGATGAAGGATTACGTGGAAGCCATTGCGGCAATGTGGGAGCAGATCGGATTGGAAACCGAAATCAGGGAAATGGAGTTTTCAGCTTGGCGGGAAGAGTATCGTGGCGCGACCACCACGTGTTGTGTTTACCCGTTCCGCGGATATGCAGAACCGCCTCATCCGACCGTCCACTTTGCTTATAGCCCTGAGCGGTTTATGCGCTTCTACGTTAGTGATACCGCTTGGCAAAACACTTACAACGCACTGAATTCGCTGAACTTCGAAGAGCAGCTGGGCCACTGGCACGCTGTAACCGACGAGTTGTTCTACGACGTGGTGAGTATTCCTTTGCACACGCTTTCGGTTCAGGTAGTCATCGACCCCGAGGTCGTCGCGGAGTACGCCTATCTCGGGCCTTATGGCGGCCAATTCACCGACCTGGAACATATCAGGGGAGTGCGCTACTAAGCCGGTGACCCTATCGTAAATCCGAGTCAAGATAGCGCTAATATCCTCCGGCCAAACCACCAGTCCTGGTGCGGAAAGCCGGAGGGATTGCCTGTTTGGACACCAAGTAAAATAAGGGAGTCTTTGATGCAGCGGTACATTTTGCGAAGATTGGCCCAGGGTATCCTCGCCATCTTCGTCATCAGCACAGTGACGTTCGCACTGGCCCGTGTTTCGGGGGACCCTCTGAATGTGTTGTTGCCCGAAGAGGCGTCCGAGGAGCAAATCGCCCTCACCAAGATCGAATGGGGGCTCGATAAACCTCTTCACATGCAATACATCTTGTTCCTGGGGAAGTTGGTCCAGGGGGATTTGGGCGAAGCATTGGCTTGGCCCAACACCTCCGCCACCGAACTGATCATAGAACGCCTCCCCAACACGGTTCAACTCTCCGCGGCCGCATTGTTGGTCAGCGGTCTGATCGCATTTCCGGTCGGCGTCCTCGTGGCAATCAAAAAGGACACATTCATAGACTTCGGCGGCAAGATGTTTGCCATCTTGGGTCAGTCCGCGCCGTCATTCGCGGTGGGACTGATTTTGATGTGGATATTCGCCGTTCAGTTGGATATCTTCCCCACTTCTGGGAACGGCGGGATCGAATACATGGTGCTGCCCGCGATAGCCTTGGGCTATTACAACGTGGCAGCGCTGATGCGACTGACCCGTTCGTCCATGCTCGAAGTGCTGGACACGGAGTACGTGAAGCTGGCGCGGATTAAAGGCGTTCCGGAATGGAAGATCGTCTGGAAACACTGTTTCCGTAATGCTCTCATCGTACCGATTACGTATTTTGGCCTCATTGGAGCAGTGCTGATCACGGGTTCAGTCGTCATTGAGACCGTGTTCGCGTGGCCCGGCCTGGGCGCCTTGGTCATCGACGCGATTTTGTTCCGAGACTACGTCGTGGTGCAGGCCGTCGTTTTGTTGTTCGCGACCGCATTCGTGTGTATCAACATAATGGTTGATGTGCTTTACGCTTATATCGACCCTCGAATCCGCTACGGGTAAACTACCCGCGTATTCGTACCCGTGCAACCACCCGATAGGGGAGGTAGAAAATGGCAGTAATCGTTACCACTCCGGGAATAGCCGCTCCCGTCGACCAACGCCCGCCGAGCCGACTGGCTTCCGGCTTACAAACAGTGCGGCAACTTCCGATTATTCCAACCGCCATCTTGATCGTGCTGCTGGTGATCCCCGCAATTTTCGCCAATCAATTGGCTCCCCATAGTCACCGGCTGGGCACCCTGGACGATGCAAAACTGCCGCCGTTCTGGGTTTCAGAGAGTTTCGAACAGCGTACCGTGGTGCAGCGTGCCGACCGAACCCAGCTGGATACTGTAATTGGGATGTCCAACGCCCAACGGAAACTCCAGCGCGGTGAGGCCACCTTCATCTCCGGTGGCGAAGATGGCGCGGTCAACCCTGGCGACGTTATCAGGTACCAGGCCACAGAAGGAGGGTCCACCAAATATCTATTGGGTACCGACAAACAAGGGCGCGACATTCTTAGTCGCATCATGCACGGCGCCCGCATCTCGTTGCTGGTGTCGTCCTTGGCTATTCTGTTGGGCGGCGGGCTTGGCACGATATTAGGAATGTTGGCGGCGTACCGGGGCGGCAAAATCGACTCCGTTATAATGCGTGTCGTTGATATCAAGCTGGCGTTCCCATCAATATTGCTGGCCTTGGTGCTGGTTGCCGCGATCGGCGCCGGCATAACCACCGTCATCATCGTGATAGCCGTGTTGTTGTGGGCACGGTATGCCCGCATCGTGCGCGGCGAAGCATTAGCAATCAAGCAGCAGGATTTCATCGATCGGGCGCGTGTGTCTGGTGCTTCAAACGTAAGGATTATGATGCACCACATTTTCCCGAACCTCGTCAACACTGTGGTAGTATTAGCCACACTGGAGGTTGGTCACGTAATTATCCTAGAATCCACTCTGAGCTTCCTGGGCGCCGGTATTCAGGCTCCCAGACCGGCTTGGGGAGTTATGGTTGCGGGCGGCAGAGACCTCATCACAATTGAGTGGTGGATTTCCTGTTCCCGTGCTTGGCCATCGTCCTGACGGTACTATCAATGAACTTGCTGGGAGACTGGTTGCGAGACCGCTTGGATCCTAAATTGAGGAACGTGTAGTGCTATGACAGCTGTGCAAACCGAAGCCGAAACTATTCTGGAAGTAAAAGACCTTTATACCTACATTTTCACCCGCAACGCCACGGTGAAGGCTGTGGACGGCATTTCCTTCACTTTGCATAAGGGCGAAACCTTGGGCATCGTGGGGGAATCGGGTTGCGGTAAAACCATGACGGCACTGTCGCTGCTGCGATTGGTACCTCGCCCGGCCGGCAAAATTGTCGGGGGCGAAGTGATCCTGAATGGCGAAGATGTCCTGCTGAAAAGCGAAGACGAGATGCGCGACGTTCGAGGCCGCCAGATCTCGATGATTCTGCAGGACCCGCAGACCTCGCTCAATCCGGTGTTCACCATTGGTAACCAGTTGCGCGAGGCCCTGGGGATTGCCCACAAGGAAAACAAACGGTCGATGTTGGGAAGGGCGGTTGGCGCCCTGCGTTCGGTCAACGTGGCCGCTCCCGAGCGTCGCCTGGATGACTATCCTCACCAGATGTCTGGGGGGATGAAACAACGCGTAGTCGGCGCCATCGCGATGTCGTGCGAACCTGGCGTAATCATTGCCGACGAACCTACAACCGCGCTTGACGTCACCATCCAGCTCCAGTATTTGCGGCTGCTGAAAGACATTCAGGCGGAGACTGGACTGGCCATCATCTTCATCACCCACGACTTTGGTGTGGTGGCGCGGATGTGCGACCGGGTGGCGGTGATGTACGCCGGGCGCATTATCGAACAAGGGAATGTGCGCGATATTTTCAACGCACCGTCGCATCCTTATACGCAGGCGCTGATCAACTCCGTGCCCAAGCTGGAAGAGCGGGTCGACCGGCTGTACTCCATCGACGGGCAACCGCCGCTGTTGTCCAACTTGCCTGAGGGTTGCCGGTTCGCGCCGCGTTGCATTTATGCAACCGACCAGTGCTACGAATCCTATCCGCCGTCTGTCCAAATGAAAGAAGGGCATCACGCTGATTGCTGGGCGTTGCACGAAGGCTGGCAAGGAACGGCAATTTCCGAATTCGTTGCGCCAACCGGCACTGCTGGCTAAGTTGACTCCGACCTGCAGACCCTCCAACTAATCCTGAGGAGGAACGATTACTAATGGTAGTCGCCACCAACGAAAACCTGTTGGAAGTACGAGGACTCAAGAAATACTTCCCGGTTACCAAGGGCCTAATCATGATGAAGACTGTCGGCTACGTGCAGGCGGTCGATGGAATTTCGTTCAACATCAAGCAGGGAGAAACCGTCGGACTGGTCGGTGAATCCGGCTGCGGCAAGACGACAACCAGCAAGTTGTTGTTGCGTCTGGAAGTTCCTACAGAAGGCGAAATCCTGTTGGAAGGGCAAGACATCAGCGGCTTCCGCGGCGCTCAGTTGCAGGAATATCGCACCACTGTGCAAGCCGTGTTTCAGGATCCGTGGTCGTCCCTGAGCCCTCGAATGCGAGTCCGCGACATCGTAGCTGAGCCGTTGATCGTCAACCGGAACGTTACGACTAGTGAAAAGAACGAGCGCGTGGCTGAGGTGCTGAACCAGGTTGGATTGCACCCAGAGCAAGCTAACAACTATCCCCACGAGTTTAGCGGAGGGCAGCGTCAACGTATCGCGGTGGCATCCGCGTTGGTGTCTTACCCCAAGTTGATTATCCTGGACGAACCGGTGTCGGCGCTAGACGTTTCGATTCGCGCGCAGGTAATGAACCTGCTCAAAGACCTTCAGGAACAGTACAACGTCAGCTACCTGTTGATCGCCCACAACTTGGCCACCGTGCGGTACATGGCCCACCAGACGGCGGTGATGTACCTCGGGCAAATCGTTGAATACGCTGACACCGAAGAGTTGTACGAAAATGCCCTGCACCCGTACACCAAGGCGCTGTTCTCAGCGGCGTTGCCGTCCCATCCTGACATGATTCGCGAGGACATCGTGCTGCAAGGTGAGGTGCCTTCACCCATCAACCCGCCCACCGGGTGCCGGTTCCACCCACGGTGTCCCTTCGCAATGCCGCAATGCTCGGAAGAAGTTCCCGTTGAGAAGGAAGTATCTCCCGGCCACCGGGTGTCCTGCCACCTGTATTAACGCAACCGGGCAACATACCTGCGATCTGGTACGCCGTTGCAATCAGTGATTGCAGCGGCGTATTTTCGGCCTTCAACCAGATTAACTATGCTTGTTCACTCGATGGCATAGACGCTCCCGTTGGCGGTGCGGACGATCAACAGGTCACCGATTATGGTCGGGGGAATCTTGATGGAATCGCCCAAGGGTAATTTCCAGTCCAGGACACCTGTAGACCGATCCAACGAATACAAATTGCCTGAGTCGTCCCCGAACAGCAACCGGTCTTTTACTACCACGGGTGAAGCCCAGATGGCGTCGTCGGCGGTGAATGTCCAGTTCAGGTTACCGTCAACAGGATTTATGGCGTACATATTGTGATCGTGGCCGCCGACGTACAATTCCTGATCTGGGGTTTCCTGCTGGGCCAGTTGTTGTCTGGTCTGGGTAGTTTCGGCCAGCGCCGGGCTACTTTTGATTCCCAATAGCGGGTTCTCCGGGGTAAAGCGCCAGAGTCCACCCTGCTGCCCTTGAGGACGGGGCACGCCGGGCACCTGCCATAGCCAGAGTTGAGCCCAGACCTGTTTGAATTGGTACAACCCCGGTATCTCACGGTTGCGGGCATTGATGGCGTACAACTCACCGCCGGCAGCGAAATACGCCCGCTCGCCGTCGGACGATACCACCGGGGAGCCGGTAACCGCGCGCGGCGTTCGGTATCGGAACCACTCTTGACCGGTGCGAGCCGACAGAATGTACAGGATTCCTTTGTCATCACCAACCAATAGTTTACCTTCGTGGACAGTTACGGCCGCGCTCGCGTTGCTATCCAGTTGCTTGCTCCAGATCAGGGCTCCATTGACGGCATCCAGGGCATAAACCCAGCCCTCGCCCGAACTGACGTATACCAAACCCTGCGAAAGCACCGGCGCCACTTCGACCGTGTCCTCGGCGGTGAAACTCCAAAGAGGGTCGCCGTTGAAGGCGTTCCAACCGTTGACGGTATGATCGGTGCTGCCAAAATACAGGTATGACTCATACACGACCGGGGCCCCAGTGATGCGTCCGGCGGTGTCTCCTTCCCATCCTTCGCGGATGTTTCCAGTGTCTGCTGCCAGGGGATATACGCCGTTGGCAGAACTCAGATAGATGTTGGAGCGTTGTGCCACCGGTTCCGCGTTCAATGGTTCAATTACGAACGAATCCCACTTGATGTTACCTGCAGGTGGAGAGGCCCCACCTCCACGTACCTGCTGTGACGCAGGTCGCGACCCACCACCGACCAGCTTCCCGGGCCGCTGTCGATGGTCAGTTTGGATTGGGTATTCTTGAAGAAGACCACCGGGTTCGGTGCGAACGGGTAATTCACCCAAACTACGAACACAATGAACAGGGACAACGATGCTGGCCAGGATGATGCGGCGCAACGACAATCGACGCGCGATCCAGTTTCGCCGCCGGCGTTGCGCCCACGTTGGGAGCCGCACGATCACCCCGGTGCAACGTTCACAGCGTGCGCCAACCCTTTGATCCGGCTGGCCGCAATATGGGCATTCCAGTAACAAGTGGTCGTGGAACAGCACATCGTCGTCTGCGACATCCAGCACTGCGGTTTGGCTTGAACCGGCATACACACCGTGGTCTGCCTCCGCAGCTGCGCTCGGTAAATGTCTGGCGCCGGCAGCAGTGAAGACCGGCCCTGTTTCCGGCGGCGGCGATGGCATAGGTGGCGGTTGGAGTGGCAGCTCGGTTGCGTTCGTGGCCAGAGCACCGGCGTTGTTCGAGATTTGTGGGTCTGCTGCGGCTAGCTCAACAGACGGCTGTAGTTGCGATATTCGGTCCGGAAACACCGCGCGTTCGTCTGGAACATTAACAGCGCGTGACGAATCGCCGTGCGAAACCTCGTCAATAACCGACGAGCCCGGGTCGTGAATGAATTCGCCTGACCGAGGATTTATTTCCGTGCGATCAGAAACCACTGGATCGGTGGGAGCATCTCCGGAGCGGCGAGTAAATCGTCGAAATATGTCCTTGAATCCTGGCATGGTTATCGCATCAACCGGGGTGGGCTAATTGCCCGCCTAGCGTGTGGGTTAGATTAACAGACCGCGCATCTCTCGAACCTGAGCCCAAGCGCAGGATTGCGGATCCGCACCGCCAGCGTGGTCTATGGGTTTTGGGCACATCGGATGGGTGGGGTTGGAACGCGCGTGTTACTGGTGCGAGCCCGGGCATCTGTAGCGCGCACCGTGTTCATTATAGTCTCCACAGGTATTCCCGGAGGCTCCGAAACGGTTCGATCGTATAAAGATCGTCCAATCAACAATCCCTCATTCAACAAAGCCAGCCATGACGTCCTCGGTATTACAAACAGGTGCAGCCGATGTGGCGAGGCATCCGGGTGCCCGCGGTGGCCGACAGTCGGTGGGCCCGTCCAACGCCGGTAACTCTCCTCAGTGGCATTCAAACCGTCTTGAGGGCATTGGATTGTGGTTGCGGGTGTCATCGGTACAATTTCCGTGTCCGTGACGCCTGAAGTTTACCAAGGTTCCCGAACACTGCACATTCTAACAATGGGAGGTTGGCAATCTCAACTTACGCCTTCTGCATTGGTGGCAGGTATCGAGGACAATCGCCGCGGCCACCCAATTTTCGCACCGGCACCCGGATGTCATCAGCGCCGATGTCGGCGGGGCCGACATGCGGTGGGCAAACGCACCTCCCAATAGTGTGGAGACGTCGCAATCGAATCGCCAGGCCGTGGCCGGACGGACCGCCCAGGCCGGTCGGGTCACCGTGTACGCTTTAGTATTATCACCCGGCCTGCCGTTGTATCCCCAATGGCGCACGGTCAGAAATTCAGTTAGTGAACGGGTTCAGGAAATTCCGCCGCGAGGTCCGTTTCAGCACAAAAGCCCTCCGCTCGGCCATTTCGTTCCCAACTGTATGCGAATATACGGTGGGCATCCAATAGACAGGCTTGCGGTTCCCAGCAGTCATGTGACATGGGAAGGCGTGCGAATGGTTCCCCGTAGAGGAGGCGCGCCGTCAGCGCGGTGGTCCGGTGGGGCACCAGTTGCTTGAGGAATACGACGCCCCGGCGGTAGCCACCCGAACTCCATCGCTGTCGCACGTAGAATCTGAAGTTGACCTGTTCAAATCTCGTCGGCCAGGGTCGGAACGCCGAGTACCCGCAGGTTCGAAATCGTCAGCCCACCGCGCTGACGAACCCGTCGCCGTTGAACCGGTCGATCTCGAGGCCTCGCGGGAGCAACCGAGTGACCGCGCTGTCGTCAATAGGCCAGGAAAGCAGGGCCAAATTTTGCCAGTGGGCGGTTATGAAACCGGGCAATGGCATCGTTAGCGGAGAATGCCGATGTTACGCGCAGACCGCTATCGCTCGCGCTCGGCGAGACGTTGCTCCAGGCGACGCTGCTGCAAGAGATGGTCAGGTCGCCGCGGGTTCGTTCCAGCACTCCCCGCATGGCATCGGTGCTGCGGCGCAATCCGCCGGTTACGGCCTCGGGGAAAGTCGACGGTTACCAGAATCCCGTAAATCTCATCCATCAGTTCCATGAACTCTTCACAACGGCCAATGTCGTCGCTGCGCAGGGAGTCCAGGATGTAACGCCGGAGTTCTCCGATCACTTCTGCCATGCCGTTGAGATACGCCGGCGGATCGACTCCCAGCTTTTCGGAATCGGGGATATCGCCGCCCGAAATAACCGCTAGCGTTATGTTAGCTTCCGTGAATTCCTTGCGGGCGTCAGATAGGAAACCGGCGTAGTAAATCTCGGGATTGTCTGTGCGAATCCTGTCGGTTTCCGTCAACAGTCCGGATGCTTCCAAAATCAGACGCGAGGCCTCGGAAAAGTCGTTGCGATGCACCGCGCGGATGGCATTGGCCGAGTTGCGGATAACCTGTCGGGAGATAACCAACGCCTGTTCGCGGGCCAGATTCCGCGCGGTCAACTGGTCAACGGCGGCGGCCGACATGGCCACCAGCTTTGAGCTGTAGCGGGTTGGCATCTGGGATGCGACCTAAACCCGTCCGCCGGCGGCTCGAATCGCGTCGGTAAGCGCAGCGGCGGCGGCTTCTGGATCTGGGAGCGCTGCCCACCGCGGCGGTTACGCAGATGGCGTCGGCCCCAGCCTCAACCACCGGCCCAACGTTGGCAGCTGTAATGCCTCCGATCGCTACCAGAGGCACCTGAGCGGCGGCGCGGGCCTGTTTCAAACGCTCCGGCCCCTGCGGGTTGCGTATCATCGGTTTGGTGGTTGTGGTGTACATTGCGCCGAAGGCCACGTGGTCAGCGCCCATCTGCTGCGACTCGATGATCAGGTCGGGGTCTCGATTGGAACGACCCAGCACTTGCCCCGGCGCAAGGATTTTGCGGGCTTCAGCGACTGGCAAGTCGGTTTGCCCGACGTGCAATCCCACATGGTCAGGGCCGATGGCGGCCGCGAGGTCGGCGTGGTCGTTGATGATCAGCAAAGCGTCGTTGGCCGCGCACAAATCGCGAAGAACCGTCGCCAGCGGCAGCTGCTCCCCCTTGTCGCGCAGCTTGTCGCGCAGTTGCAGCATGCGTGCCCCACCGTTGATTGCGGCTCGGGCGATTTCCATCGGGTCGCGCCCGCCCGTAACCTCCGGGTCGATAATTACGTAAAGACCTCGTATGCGATCCGCCTGGCTGCGGCGGAGGGCGGCCCCCATACGTTCGGAGGCGTCATGCAGGGAACGCCTCAGCTGCAGGGCAGCGTCTCCGGGTATCTCGCCAGCCAACTCCAGCAGGCTCAGAACGTTGTCGGCCGCTGCCGACTGCGTGATGGCGTCGTTGTAGCCGGCGGGCTGGGCTGCTCCCACGGGCGCGGGCAGCGGGTCGCTGAACGCGCTGGTCAACCAGCCTATTTCACCGCCCATCAGTCCTTCGGGCACGGCGTCAGAAGGCCTGAGCCCTTCCAGGAGACCAACCAGTACAGGCAGCAATTCGGTCGGATGGCGGTGAGCGGCATCGGTCATACGTCTATTCCTTTGGGAGTTTCACCGCTGCGGGCGGCGTCGATGGATTCTCGGACGGTGGCGGGCATTTCGACGCCGTGTCTCTCAAAACTGGCTTCAACATTGCGCCCGATGTTGCGTGGATCGCTGTAGTAGTCCCGGTTGCCAGCGGACATGGGGGTCGATTCGTGGACGCCGGCGGTGGTTTTGCCCATCGCGAAGGACGACATCCGCCGTTGCATCCGGTCGCTGCCGCACCCCTCGCACGCCGGTTCGATAGGAGTATTTATGGAACGGACGAAAAAGGACGACACAGCCTGGCACTGTTGGCAGCGATATTCGTAAATGGGCATGATGATTAGTCGTCTGGGTGCGCAATTTCGTGCCGGTGCTCGTGGAAATCGGGCGTAACCCGGCCGCCCATTGCTTCGTCCATTCGGCCCAGATGAGCGTCAATGCTGCCGGCGTGCTGGTTGTCCAGATCGGCCGTTGAGTTGTCAGGCATCCAGTTCAGGCTATCGCCCCACGACCGGTGGAAGGAGAAACCGGACACCAGTCTCGTCAGGTCGTTTGCACCGCACCCCCTGCACTCCAAACCGTCGGCGGGAGTCCAACTGTATATCAAACGGGCTTGGCGTTGACCGCACTGGTCGCAGCGGAATTCGTGGATAGGCATGGTGTCATCTTCCTCAAATCTGGAACAGGTTATTCCAAATCAGGAACTGGCATTTGACGCAATTGTAGCATAGTCCTCGCAGCCTGCTGCGACAGGTTACCAACCGCAGGCCGGGGTATGCTGATGTATAATGCTGCCACATCGCAACGGCTTACGCCCGGCTCGCCAGGCGCAATTGCAATCTCAGGACGGGGGTGCCCGATGGCCACCAACAGCCAAATGTCGATGTCAATGTCCTTTGGCTGCGGCGGGCCGAACCACCCCGCTGCTTCTGTTGATTGACGGACATGCGATGGTCCACCGTTCCTACCGGGCAATCAGCGTCAATCGGAATCTCACCGTTTCCACCACTGGAGAGGATGTAACCGGCGTATACGGCTTTGCCAGCGTGTTTATCAGAGCGTTGAACGAGTGGCAGCCGACGCACGTAGCCATCACGTTCGACACGCCGGCGCCAACGTTCCGGCACGAACGGTTCCCCGCTTACAAGGCGCAGCGCCCACCGACGCCTCCCGAGTTGCGTGGGCAGTTTGACCGGGTCAAGGACCTGATGCACACCTTTGCCGTGCCGGTATACGAGCTGGCCGGTTATGAAGCCGATGACCTGCTCGGCACCTTGTCCAAACAGGCCGAAGCATCCGATGTGGAAACCATCATCCTGACCGGCGACCGCGATACTTTCCAGTTGATTTCGCCCCTCATAAGGATCGATTTGGCCAGTAGCGAACGCGACCGCCGCATCGTTGACGAGGAGGAACTGGCGGAGCGCTACGGTGGCCTGACGGCGGCCCAGCAGCCGGATTTCAAGGCACTGGTGGGGGACAAATCAGACAACATCCCCGGCGTGCCGGCCGTCGGCGAGAAAACCGCCATCACCTTGCTGAAGGCTTACCAGACGCTGGAAGGCATCTACGAACACATCGACGACATACCGCAAAAGCGCATCCATACCAACCTGGTCGATAATCAGGACGCTGCCTTCGAGTATCGAATTCTGACCACCATCCGCTGCGATGTTCCGGTGGAGTTGGACCTGGATGCCTGCCGGTTTGGCCGCTACGAACGCGCCGACGTGGTGTCCCTAATGACCGCTCTGGAATTCCACACGATCGTCGGCCGCGTGCCCTCTCCGGACGCGCCCTGGGAAACGGCTGATAGGAGCCAGAGCAGAGACTCAACGCCGGCGCAGCAATCGACTGCCTCTGCCTCCGCTCCCCCGGACGGCGATTATCGAGTGGTAACCACTGAGGCCGAGCTTGGGGCCATGATCGCTGCTCTGCGTGAGGCGGGCGCATTTGCCTTCGATACCGAGTCCAGTAGCATTGATCCCATGAACGCAGACCTGGCGGGCCTCAGCTTTGCCATTGCTGGCGGTGTCGCCTGGTATGTACCCGTGGGCCACGCAACGGGCGAACAATTGCCGCTGGAGAACGTAATGGCGGACGTGCGCCCGTTGTTCACCGAGGCTGGATTCCATCGCAGCGCTCACAATGCCAATTACGATTTGACGTTGCTGACCAACTATGGCATCGACCCCTATGGCGTCATCGACCATGACACGATGATTGCTGCTCACCTGCTGAGCAAACAGCGCCTGGGCCTCAAGCCGTTGGCGCTGGAAGTGCTCGGCACTGAAATGACCAATATCACCGACCTGATCGGCAAGGGCGCGCGTCAAAAAACCTTCAACGAAGTGGACATCTCAGACGGCGCACCCTATGCCGCCGCCGATGCGGACTGCACCCTGCAATTGCGCGAACACTTTGAAAAACCGCTGGAGGCGCAGGGACTGACGGCGTTGATGTCCGACGTGGAACTGCCGTTGATTCCCGTGCTGGTGGAGATGCAGCGCGCGGGGGTGAAACTGGATTCCGGCATCCTGCACGAGATGTCCCGCGACTTGCACACCCAACTGGAACAAATTCAGACGGACTTGTTCCAGACAATTGGGCACGGCGTAAACGTCAACTCGCCCAAGCAGTTGAGCGATTTGCTATTTGGCGAACTTGGTCTGCCCACCACACGCCGCACCAAGTCCGGTTATTCCACCGACGCCAACGCCCTTGAATCCCTGAAAGGAATGCACCCGGTCGTCGACAAGATTCTCGACTACCGGCAGGTTACCAAGTTGAAATCGACTTATGTCGACGCGTTGCCCGAGATGGTAAACCCTCGCACCGGTCGCATCCACACGTCTTATCACCAGACCGGATCGGCCACCGGGCGCGTCAGCAGCAGCGATCCTAATCTGCAAAACATTCCGGTTCGCACCGAAATGGGACGCCAGGTACGGCGTGCCTTCGTAGCCGATGCTGATTGCCAGTTGCTGTCGGCTGACTACTCGCAGATCGAATTGCGAGTGTTGGCGCATCTCTCCCAGGACGAGTCGCTGCTGGAAGCATTCCGCCGGGGTGAAGACATCCACGCGGCCACGGCCAGCCAGATGTTCGGCGTGCCGCTCAACGAGGTCGACTCCGACCAGCGGCGGATTGCCAAAATACTGAACTTCGGCGTTATCTACGGCCTCGGCCCCTACGGTATCTCGCAGCAAACCGGATTCAGCCGGGAGGAAGGTCGGCAATTTATTGACACCTACCTGGCCCGCTATCCCGGTATCAATGGGTATCTGGAGTCGGTCAAGGAAAACACGCGCCTCACCATGTACGCCGAGACGCTGCTGGGCCGCCGCCGTTACCTACCGGATATTCAGTCTTCCAACCACAACGTCCGCGCCGCCGCTGAGCGCATGGCCATCAATATGCCCGTGCAAGGCACCGCCGCTGACATTATGAAGAAGGCAATGATCAATGTGCGTGCCCGCATGATTCGCGACCAGATGCGCTCCCGGATGATTTTACAGGTGCACGACGAGCTGGTCTTCGAAGTGCCGGACGATGAGATGGGTACAATGACCGCCCTGGTGCTGGATGAGATGCCGGCCGCTCTGGAACTGGACGTTACGCTCAAAGTAGACGTCAAATCGGGTTATTCATGGGGCGATTTCTGAAGCCCCAGCTGCTTTTGCAGGACGTATCTTCCATTTGGAGGGACTGATTCATTGGAACTTTTGCGCAGCCTGATTTTTGTACCCGGTAACCGGGCCAACATGCTGGAGCGGGGGCTAGGCTTCCCGGCGGATGTGGTTATGGTTGACCTGGAAGACTCGGTGCCGCCGGGGGAAAAGGCCGCGGCTTGCGAGCTGGCCGTCGAATGGGTGCCTCGCCTGAACGCTGCCGGCAAAAGAGTTATGGTGCGGGTGAACTCGCTGGATACCGGGCTCACCAGCGGCGAGCTGGCTGCCATCGTCTCTCCAGAGTTAGCCGGCATCAGCATAGGAAAAGGTGATACCGCCTGGGACCTGCAACAGGTTGATCGGCTGCTGGAACCACTGGAGGCCAGGTCAGGAGTCGCTCCCGGCAGCATCAAGGTTATTCCCTGGATTGAAACTGCAATGGCTATCGTCCATGTTTACGACATGGCGCGCGCTTCCCGGCGCATCCCCGGCATCGCATTCGGAGCCGAAGACTACACCAATGACATGGGTGTTATTCGCACCGATTTTGGCGAGGAGTGCTACTATGCGCGCTCCGCCGTGGCGGTGGCGGCCCGCGCCGCCGGTGTTGCCGCGCTGGATGGCCCTTTCGTCGGTTTTCGAGACCCTGACGGATTGCGAACCGATGCCAACAACGCCCGGCAGATGGGATACACCGGCAAGTTCGCGATTCACCCTGCGCAAGTTGACATCATCAACGAGACATTCACACCCCATGCTGACGATGTCGCCTACGCCCGACAAATAGTCGCTGCGTGGGAAGAGGCTGAGGCGGCAGGTCGGGGATCGCTGTCTATCGATGGCGCATGGTTGATGTGCCGGTGGTGAAACGGGCGCAGAACCTGCTGGCCCTGGTCGCTGCGATCGACGCTCAAACCGCCGGAAATCCCGGCGGATGATCGAATTAGCCCCGGACACCGTGCGGTCTTCAGGCCGGTAGGTTATTCGCTAATGCCACCCGACCGTATCATCCTATCCGGTATGCAGTTCTACGGGTTCCACGGTGTCAATCCCGAGGAGCGTCGCCTCGGACAACCCTTCGTGGTAGATTTGGAAGCCGAGTTGGATCTGCAACCGGCCGGCGACTCCGACCGTCTGCAAGACACCGTCAGTTACACCCACCTTTACCGCGTGGTAAAGGCCGTGGTCGAAGGCGAGCCAAGGAATCTTCTGGAAACCGCCGCCGCTGCCATTGCCAACGGTGTTTTTGAGCAAAACCCGGCGGTATGCGGTGTACGAGTGCGGGTGCAGAAGCCGCGCCCACCAAATAAAAGGATCGGTTATTGAGTCCGCTGGCGTCGAGATACACCGTAGACGCGGAGCTTGATTTGAAGCTATTGCCGACGATCCACTATGGGCATTGCGCCAGATTGATCATCTAAACGAAAGGGGTTAGCCATGACTGCCAACGATAATATATCCGACCCCAACATCGCCCGCGATTTCAACGATGCGACCAAGTTGCAATATGTCAACCTGAACAATAAACCGCCGCTATACAAGATTTACCCCGACCTGCGCGCGATCCCGCTGCCTGCCGTGGCTGAGCAACCAGGCCCGGCAATGCCCACGCTGGACGCCATACGCGGCGACTCGCCAGCAACGAATCCGCTCACGCTGGAAAACCTGGCCAACCTGTTGTATCACTCCGCAGCGGTTATCAAGCGCGCGCAACTACGGGACGGCGAGGTGCATTACCGGGCTGCAGCATCGGCCGGCGCACTGTATCCGACCGAGGTTTACGTAGTTTGCGGGGACCTGGACGGCCTCCGCGCCGGTGTTTACCATTTCAATCCTCGAGATTTCACGCTGGCCCGATTGCGAAACGGTGATTTGCGCCGGTGGCTGGGGGCTGCCTCCGGTAACCACGCCGCTTATCCGGCGACTCTGGTATTCACCACAGTGTTCTGGCGGAGCGCCTGGAAGTACCGCGAGCGCGGATATCGCTATTGCTATTGGGATTTGGGCACCGTTGCGGCCAACTTGCTGGCGTCGGGCAATGCCGAGGGTGTGCCAGTGGTGCTGCGATCCGGTTTTGTGGACCGCCTGGTTGGCGGTTTCCTGGGGCTTGATGGCCTTGACGAAGCACCGTCGATGCTGGCCTCGCTGGGAACGCCGGACGGACAGTTGCCGCCCGGTTCCGGGGACGTGCCCGGAATACTTCCGCAAGCCAGCAATGACCTTCAAGCCGGCGCGATCGATTACCCGTTGTCGCGCCAGTTGCATTCGGCATCAGCATTACGGACGCGCGAAGACACGACGGTATGGAATGCCGCCGGGGCAACGGCAGACTCTGGGCGAGATGAACTGGACGGTACGGGAGAAGGGTTCAGGCCGTTGCGCTCCGGAGCTGACGGCAATTTTCAGGCCGAGATCGACCTAAACGCCTACCCGTCCACCACATTGGGTGAATGCGTCCGCTTCCGAGGGTCCACCCGTAGATTCAGCGCTGAACCCATACCGTGGGAGGCATTTCGAAGTGTTATCGACGCGGCGGCGCATGGTCTGGACGAAGCCGGCGTTTACTGCGGCGCTGGCCCGTTGCTCAATCTGTACGTCATAGTCAGCGCCGTGGAGGGTATGACGCCGGGCGCATACTACTACAATCCCTTTTACAACGGGCTGCGGCTGCTGAAAGCCGGCGATTTCCGCGATACTGCCGGCCACCTGGGGTTTGAGCAGGCCTTGCCAGCTGATGCCGCCGCCGTCGCATTCATTACCGCCGATCTTGAATCGGCCCACCGCCAGTTCGGTCCTCGGGGTTACAGAGTGGTGCAGACTGCCGCCGGCCTGCTGGGCGGGAGGCTGTATCTAGGGATGCACTCCGTTGGGATGGGGGCCACCGGGCTGACCTTTTATGACGACACCGTTATCGACTTCTTTTCGCCTCACGCCAACGGTCAGGATGCGGTTTTTGTGGTGCCCATGGGCGTTCCCCACGAAAGCAATCGGGTACGCCCGTTCCGGTCTAGAACCGCCGTCGGCCTGGATGCCCGAGCGCGAGGCGCTGGGCAGACTTCCTGACCGGCGACATTCTGCCGCCCTGCGCCACGCGTATCGCAAATTGCTCGCTATTCCCAGTCCTGGTCTTCGACACGCACGAACCTGGGCAGTTCATTGGGCTCAGCATCAGTGTCCAGCATCGGCACGCCGTCCTCAGCATCGGAGCCAGCATCATCTTCGATCTCGTCGGACAAGGACGCCACCGCCGTTGACTCTTGCTCTGCGTCGACCACGAATTCGATCATCTCCGACGAGTCTGGCTCAACTTCGGATGCCGGTGATTCAACCCGGTCGTAATTGAGCGGGTCGGTTTCTGCGTTGGTCACCGAGGTTCTGGAAGTGGTCGGGAAGGAAACTACATTCCTCAGCGATGGGTGCTGACTCGTTTCCCGAATAATGACGGACAACTTGTCCGCCCGTATGGTCACCACGTCAGCGCTGTACTCGTTGCCGCCGTCAATGAGTTTACGCAAGCGACGCGCCAGGCGGGGCTCCACCAAACCCAGATATTGGCCGTCGCGGGCGGTAACTACGACGCTGTGGTTTTGCACCGCCAATACCACCGGATCGCCGGTGGCCACCCGCGCCAACACCGAGGGTTCTCCTCGGCGGCGCAACGTCGTGGTGCAGGATTTGCCACCCTCTTCGATGAAGTTGCGCGTCGGTTGAGCTCGATTGACGGCACTCTGACGTTGGTCTGCGGCTGTGGATTCCAACTTCCGCAGGCGGGACAGGTTTTTATGGGGCGATCGTGTTGGTCGGAGAATGTCGGCATAGCTCCTCGAGGACACAACCGGCTTCGGCGTAACTGCCCAACTCCATCAGCGCCTTGGCGAGTCGGTTGCCGGTTTCACAATCTTGGGGTAATAGGTCGAGAATTGCCCGATTCACCTCGACGGCGCGCTCCCAATCTCCGCTCAACGCCAGTTTGACGGCTTCTTTGCCAAGATTTATCCTGAGCCGAGTGCCACCGGTCGTTTCCCCCGGCGGAATGTCACGGTTTCGCGTAATGTCGTTCGTCATCATCAGAGTGATACTCCTCCATGTGATGATTGCGAAATGAAAATGATCTCTGTTGGTTATGTTTTTAGAATTACACCGCCGGCTAGGTGCAGGTCAATCGCCTTTCGGTGCAGAATTAAGGGGGTTTGGCAGTTTTCGGCTGATGTTCCGGAGGGTTCGCGACATCTACGACGCTGGATGCCATTGGAGGGCGCGCGAACTGCCAATCATTGACGCCGCTCACGGCGAGGCGTTGTGATTATTCTGATAAACGCGCGTGAACCATCGCCACCGCACGACCAGCAGGTCGCGCAGCGTGCGCCATCCGTCGCGGAGGGGACGTACCTTGCTCTCGGTTCGGTAGTGCCATTCGACCCCGACTTCACCAATCGATAAGCCCCAGGCGGCGTGCCAGAAATAGCAACTCGGCGTCAAAGGCGAATCCGTCCAGCGTCTGCAATGGGAACAGGATTTGGGCTGCGGACGCGTTGAACACCTTGAAACCGCACTGGGTGTCTGAGATGCCCGGCACCGCCAGGATTTGCGTCATCGCGTTGAACAGTCTGCCCATGAGCCAACGCCGTAGTGGTTCTCCAATGCGACGCGCGCCCGGAGCCTCACGGGAGCCAATGACAATATCGGTGGTGGGCGCTCGTGGCGGCAATAACGTTTCGACAAACTCAATGGGCATCGACAAATCGGCGTCGCACAGAAAGCGGTGTTGCCCCTTAGCCGCCAACATCCCGTGCTTTACGGCAGAGCCTTTTCCGCGGTGCGGAAGGGTGAGCAAGCGCAAGTTCGCGGTGTGGCTGGCAGCGTTACGCACCACTGCCGCCGTTTCGTCCTCGCTACCGTCATCGCTAACGATAATTTCCCAGTCGTAGGACTGCCGGCTCAAATACGCGGAAACCTTAACCAGGGTGTCCGGAAGCCTATCCTCTTCATTGTAGGCCGGGATTACGATCGATAGGTAACAGGTAGACATCCCGGGAGGCCGGCCACTTTGCTAACTGGCGAGGTCCAGCTGAAAGCCCTCGTGCAGCAGGCGCACCGCATCGTGGGCCCGTTGCTGGTTGATTATGCACGAGATTCGAATTTCCGATGTCGTGATCATATCGATATTGATGCCTCCGTCGGCCAGAATGCGGAACATCCGAGAGGCATATCCCGGTGTATTTTGCATTCCGGAACCCACCACGCTGACCGACGCCAGAGTGTCATCACTGATGATCGTGGCAGCGCCCACGGCGGGTTGCAGGCGTTCGATCTCCTTCAGGGCGCGCGCCAGGTCGGTGGTGGCCACCGTGAAGCTGATGTCGGTGGTCGTGCGGTCGGCGCTGGTGTTCTGCACAATGGTGTCGACGCTGATGCCAGCCGATGCCAGGGGTTCGAATAGCGCCGCGGCCACGCCGGGCTGGTCGGCCACGCCTTGCACGGTCACTTTGGCAACGTTTGTTTGATAGGCGATTCCGGTTACTTTGATACGGTCTTCCATGTTCTCTTCATCCGGTGTGGCGTGGATCAGCGTGCCTGGGGCGGTGCTGAAGCTGGACGCCACGTAGATAGGGACATTATAAACCGCGCCCAATTCGATTGACCTGGGGTGCATCTTGGCGCCGGCGGCAGCAAGTTCGAGCATCTCTTCATAACCAACGTCGGTGAGTTTTTGGGCGCCGGCGACAACCCGTGGGTCGGCGGTGTATATTCCCTCAACGTCGGTATAAATATCGCAACGGTCGGCGTCAAGGGCGGCGGCCAGCGCAACGGCGGTCGTGTCCGAACCGCCTCTCCCCAGCGTCGTGATGTCTTCGTCGGGTGTCAAACCCTGGAATCCCGCTACGATGACCAAACGGCCGGCCGCCAGCTCTCGCCGCACTCGGTCTGGATCAACTGCACTTATGCGCGCCTTACCGAAAGTGTTGTCGGTGCGAATACCGGCTTGCGCCCCGCTGAGGCTGATGGCGTCGTAACCGAGGTTACGCAGGGCCATCGAAAGCAGGGTAATCGACACCAGCTCGCCGGTGGACAGCAACAGGTCAAGCTCGCGCGGGTCGGGTTCCCGGGCGACGGTTTGCGCCAGCTCGATCAATTCGTCGGTGGTGTCGCCCATCGCAGAAACCACGGTTACAACCTGGTGCCCCGCATCGTGTACATCCGCCAACCGCCGCGCGACGTCAACGATTTTTTCCGCGTCGGCAACCGAGCTACCGCCATATTTGTGCACGTACAATGCCATCTGGCAAATCGAAAACGACGACCTGGTCAGTCGTTGGACGACACGGATACCACGTGTGCGCCCAGCTCGGTCGGGGTGGTAACTTCTACCCGACCCTCTACGCCGCACAACCGGGCCGCGTCGAACATTTCGTAGGCCACCGTCATTGCACGCTCCTGAGTCAAAGCCATGATGGCGCTGCCGCTGCCCGACAGGAAAACACCCAACGCGCCGGCGTCGCGAGCCGCTGCAAAAATCACTTTCATCGGCGGAAAAATCGTTTCGCGGTAAGGTTGATGCAGGCGGTCCTGGGTAGCAATTTTCAGGTATTCCGGTCGGTTGCCTTCCATGGCGGCCACCAGCAAAGCAGCCCTGCTCATATTGTACACCGCGTCGGCGACGCTGATTTCGGCGGGCAGTACCCTCCGGGCATCCACGGTGGCGATGCGATTTTCCGGGATGAACAGCACGGCCTGCAATTCCGCTGGAATCCTGATGGGCGCCGTGTATATCTGGTTGTCCTCCATCACGACTAACCGGAGCCCGCCATGCACGGCCGCTGCCACGTTGTCCGGATGCCCTTCAATGGTGGCCGCCATTTCGAGCAAGTCGTTGGCGGAGAACGGTTCGTCTAGCAATGCGTTAGCGGCCACCAGCCCGCCGGCTATAGCGGCCGCGCTGCTGCCCATTCCCCGGCTCAACGGGATACCGTTTTGGCAAACGAGTTCCAGAGGTGGAATTGGCGTGTCGGCTTCGTCGTACAGGAAAGCCATTGCCCGGTAGGTCAGGTTGTCGGTATCGCCGGCCAACTCGCCTTCACCCTCGCCGTTCACCTGCACCGTTGGCGTGCTGCCCGCGGGTAGCGTAGAAACTGTCAAACGGTTCCAAATGTCCAGGGCCATCCCCAGACAGTCGTATCCCGGTCCCAGATTTGCCGTGGTCGCCGGAGCTCGCACCTCTACGGTAGTCATATGTATCACTGCATTGCGCGGGACGGTTACGGCAGGACGCGTTCGCTGACGTAACGCCCGAGGTCGCGATTCTCGTGGAAAGCGAACCCACCAAAGTCGCCGCCAAACCCGATGATGGGAACCGTGCTTTCGTGGGCCGATCCGTGGGAACGCAACCCCGGCGGTAAAGAAATTTCCCCTGGGTCGCCGAAGACAACGTCTTGCTCTCCCGTAACCAGAACGTCGCCCATCCGGTCGGGCATGAGCAGGAATCGTTGGGCGGCCACATCGCGGGGTAGCGCGTCTTCCACTCCGTCAGTGGCCAGCAGCACCCCAACGGCGTCGGCGGTGGCACGCGGGTCATCCAAATGGACGTAAATGCAACCGCCCAAGTTGGAATGATGCAAAACGTACTGGTCTTTGATGATGGGGATTGCCTGAGCGCCGATCCCGTGTTTGGCCAGAATCTCGGGCAGGTGGAGCATACGCCTTTTATCTGACATTCCGTGGTCGGCGGTAATTAGCAACTGCACGTCCGGTACATCGTTCGCCAGGCGGCCGATCGCCCCATCCAGGATGGCGACATGGCGAGCAGATTCGGGATGATGCGGGCCGTAGGTGTGCATGGCGTAATCGGTGGTGGCGATGAATGCGAGGTCGTAATGTTCGGTCTGCAAGGCAACGCGGGCGGAGTCGATGGTCCAGCCGTTCACCTCCAGCGAATAAACGTGCGGCGGTTCGCCGGCGGCCGCAACAGCTTCCGGAGTTGGTTGTTCGGATGAATAGGCCAGGTGTGCATCATCTCCCAGCAGGCGGCGAAGTTTGTCTTTGGAAGCCGCCAGCAGGGATCTTCCTCCGCCGCGACGGCATTGGGCGAAAATGGTGTCCGAACAGATGAATTGGCCGGATTCCACGTATTCTTCGATACCAGCTTCCCGATCCAGCCAATAGTTAGACACGATGCCGTGTTGTAGCCGGGGTAGTGTCCCGTTACCATCGACGTGTTGTTCACGTTGGTAACGCTGGGCATCATCCCCCCGCCCGTTACCCGAAACCCTTCATTCGCGAGCCGTAGCAGATTGGGCGCCGGGCAGGTTTCCAGATATTCGGGATCGAGCCCGTCTATCATTACGAGGACGGTGGTGTGAGGCATTGGTTTATCTCACCTCCGGTCGGTTTTCAAGCATATTATAGCAATTGCGCGCGCCTGTTCTCCGACTTGAAGGTAATCGTGCAGCAGTCGAGGAATCAGAAACCGTTGCCGCACCCGATCCTGCGCAGCGGCTCCGATGGCGGCCCGCAACTCGGGGTTGTCGAGCAGTTGCGCCATGCGATTCCCGGCTTCCTCCGCGGAATCAACCAGATAGCCAGATTCGCCATCCACGATTTGCAACCGGATGCCGCCGACATTGCCGCCGATCACGGGCTTGCCCTTCCACATGCCTTCCGACACGGTTAGGCCAAATCCTTCGCGGGTGGATTTCTGCACCAAAACCAGTGAGTGAGTTTGCAGGGCGTTGACCATTTGGTCGTTGGTGGCGAGCAAGCCGTCCGGCGAAAAGAACATATGAATGTCAGGGTCGTTGGCGGCGTGCTCGCGTACCGATTCTAACACTGCGGCGCCCTCAGGGTCGTCATCGGCCTGGCTCAAGCCGAGCAGCGCGAGCTGCAGCCCGGGATGGGTCTGGCGAGCAATCCGAAAAGCGTCTATGACACCCCAGGGGTCTTTCCAGACGTCGAATCGGGACACCTGGGTAACCAGGGGACGGGACACGTCGATACCAAGGGATCTGATAACCTGGGCAGCGTCATCTGCGGGCATTTTGGCGTTCTTGGCCGTTAATGGGTCAATGGCCGGCGGGGCGATGGAGACGTTCAATCCTTCGGGCAATCGCTGGGGGACGTAGGATTCCAGCGAGCAAACTATCGTACGGTAAGCGCTGGTTAACGGCAGCAATTCGTCCAGCAACCACTGATTGGGGTTGGTCTAAGTCAATGTGAACAATCCAGATGCGTGTGGGCGCGATCTCAGGCTTCAAACGGCGACCCAACGGCAACAATTGCGGGTCGTGGAAATACCAGACATCAGCCTGCAGATCAGAGTTGTTGATCTCGTCGGCCACATCGTCCAGGCAACCGTAATATATTGCCAGCTCTTCTTCGGAAAGCTGTCCCTCGGCGCCTTGCAGCATGTTGTGAATGCGCTTGGTGACGTCGAAAAACCGGATGTCTTTTGGGGTCATCACCAGGCGTTGGGTTTCGACGCCCAGCGCGTTACTCAGCGGAATCAGCGAGTGCAACAATTCAGCCACTCCGCCGCCGTAAGCCGTGCTGTTGATATGGATCATTTTTAACCCGTTCAACCGATTGCCCAGTTCGGTCAACTGGTGTGCCGAATCGGCGGGCTGGAGGTCCAAGTATGGCCCTGATTCTGTTTTCGGTACTGAATTATGTCAATCAAGCCAGCGTTACCTCCCATGGCTAATAACGGCAAACCGACCGCAATGATACTGGCCCTCGACGAGTATGTACACCGGTCTTGTTTGCGGGATGACGTCATTTCTGACCAGCGTTGGTGTCATCGGACTGCTGCGATGATCAGAGTAACGACACCCGCCGCAGCGCTCCACGGTGCAAACCACCAAAGCCGCCCGCTGCGAACCCAGATGACAACCCAGTGCAGTCGTTCCCATTGCGATGGCAAATGTCGCTATAACCATCCCGGCTAATGTGATTGCGGACTGCCACGAAGCCAACCAGCGCAGCGGTTCGGGCCCAGTTTGCACCGACCAGACAATCGCCGCAGCCAGCATAACCGGCGGCGCTAACAGTAACGAAATACGAACCGCCTGATCCCGGCTGAGGCCAAGCCCTAAACCCGCTGCCACCGTCAGCCCGGAACGGGACAATCCCGGCACCATCGATATGCCCTGGGCCAGCCCAACCAGCAGGGTTGTCCTCCAGGACAAGGTTGGAAGGATTTCTTCATCCGTGAAATCATTCCCGCGGGGCGCCGCCACTAGTACCACAGCGTTGACAACCATCATGGCTCCGATGAGCCAGGCAGACAACCACCACCGGTACACAACGGTGTGAGCCAATCCCAGCGCCAGCGGTAACGCGATGGCAGCCGTTGCAATTTGGCGCGGCAGCGTAGCGGAGGGCAAATCCACGGGGAAGTCCGGGCTTCCAGACATTCCTGATGGCCAGCCAGTAGGCGCGTACGGTAGTAGAGTATCGCCGCCGTGGCCGTTACCACATGGAGAACTGCAACCGTAAACGCCCATCCGCCGGCGTCCCGATGAGGAGCGCAGTCACTCGCAAGTGCCCGCTGCTGGAAACCGGCAGGAACTCTGTTATCCCCTGCACTATGGCAAAGAGCAGGGCGGCCAGAAGCATAAAACCGTCGGCCAAAACTGCCCAGCAGACCGAACGAAAATCACTCGACGGTAACCGACTTGGCCAGTTCCGGGGTTGGTCGACGTCGCAGCCGCGCCGCACCGCGATGTAGTAAGCAAATAGCTGCAACGGGATGGTGGCGAGTATGGCGTGAGGTTCGGTGGGGCGTCGGGTATGAAAATCGGGCCGTCCACGATCTGGGCCAACTGGTCATCCCCCTCGGTCAGCACGGCGAGCACGGTGCCGTCGCGGGCCTTCACTTCCTGAATGTTGTTGGCCATCTTGTCGTACAGGGCATCGCGGGGGGCGATGGCCAGGGTGGGCATTTCGTGATCGATCAACGCGATGGGGCCGTGCTTCATCTCGCCGGCGGGGTATGCTTCGGCGTGGATGTAGCTAATCTCTTTAAAGCTTGAGCGCACCTTCGGCTGCGATCGGGGCGTTGATGCCGCGTGCCAGGTACAGGAAATTGCGGTGCCGGTAGAACTGTCGGGCCAACGCTTCGATTTTCCCGGAGTTGCCAAGGATATCAGCGATCCGTCCGGGGAGTCGTGCCAGCTCGTCGCTGAGGCTGCGATTCGCCTCAGCGTCCAGAAAGCCGCGGGCCGCTCCCAGACGCATGGCCAGCAGATTGAGAATGGTCAGCGAGGCGGTCAGCGTCTTGCTGCTGGCAACCCCGACTTCGATACCCGACCGCATTAATAACGTGGCGTCAGCGAGGCGCGCCGCCTGGCTTCCCGCGGCGTTGCAGATCGTGATCAACCGCGCCTTGCTGCTGCGCACTTGTGCCATGGCCGCTACCGTGTCCGCGGTTTCGCCTGACTGGCCGATTGCGACGACCAGAGTGTGTTCATCCAGGTATGGCTCACGATAACGGTATTCCGATGCAGACTCGGCTTCTGCGGGTATACCCGCCAAACGCTCTACCAGATGCCGGCCGACCTGGGCAGCGTGCAGGCTCGTGCCACAGCCGATCAGAACCACGCGCCGCAACTGGGCAATTTCGGTGTCGGTCATTTCCAAATCGGGAAGCAATACTCGACCGTGGCCGAAATCCAGACGGTCGCGGAGCGCTGCCACAACTGCCTGGGGCTGCTCCATGATTTCCTTGAGCATAAAGTGCCGATAACCGCCCCGGTCGATCAGCACGTCCTCCAGCGTTACTGGGCGCATCGGCTTAGCCACCTCGCGACCGTTGCTGTCCAGGAAAGTCACCCCGTGACGGGTGATTACCGCCGCCTCGCCGTCTTCGAGGAACGCCACCGGAAGCTGTCCGGTTTCGCCGATGAGGGGCAACAGAGCCGGCAGGTCACTGGACACGATGCTCTGTCCCTGGTGGTGCGCTACGGCCACTCCGCCCGCATGCCCCAACCGCAACGCGCAAATACTGTCCTGGTCACCTTCCTGGACGGCGACTACCGCCTGGGGGCCGTCAACCATGCTGCCCATGCGCAAGACGGCGTTTTGCAAGGTCAGACCGTCGAGCACGCCCTCTTCAATCAAGTGAGATATAACCTCGGTATCGGTCTCCGATTTGAAGTGATGGCCACGTTTTTTCAGGTCGGCCTTCAGGGACAAATAGTTTTCGACGATGCCATTGTGGGCCACCGCGATGGTGCCGGAACAATCCGTGTGTGGGTGGGCGTTGGATTCGGAGGGACGCCCGTGGGTAGCCCAGCGGGTGTGTCCGACACCAGCCAGACCAAGGGGTGTCGGGCCAACGAAATCGTCGACGAGGCCGTGTACCCGGCCCACAGTTTTGCGCAGTCGCAGGCCACCATTCGGTTCCAGGACCGCCACTCCGGCACTGTCGTACCCGCGATATTCAAGACGACGCAAGCCCTCCAAAACAATGGGCCACGCCGGCCGGTCACCAACGTATCCGACGATACCGCACATCAGGGATCAACCGCTATCCGGGTCGGAGCCGCGGACGGTCAGCGTAGCGCCGGCGTCGGCATCATCATCGTCGACCGCAATGGGCCGCACGCCATACTCGTTGCCGATGGGTTGTGGGCCACTCAGGTAGTCGCAATCAAAAACGAACGGAGACCTGGCCGCGTCCTGTGCGTCGCTGGCTCCCACCACAATTTCCATGATGGCGGCGGCCAGGGCGCCCGGGTCGTGGCGCAGGAATACGCCCGGAGCAAGCAACGGCCGTTGGACAATGCGTCCGACTAAGGGCATACAGGCCGGCTCATCCAGGATCGCCGGGTATTGGCCGTCGGCAGCATAGCGGTGCAGCAATCGGGGCGGCAGAGGAGTGTTGTTGGCCAGCAGGAAATCCAGTGGCTGCCGAGTTCCCAGGTATTCGGTTAGCAAGGCCAGAAAATTAGACGCCCGGAACCCGTTGCTTTCACCAGGCTTGGTCATCAGGTTGCACACGTGAATCTTGACTGCCCTAGACTCGTTGACGGCCTGCGCGACGTCTTCAACGAGCAGGTTGGGAAGTACGCTGGTGTAGATGTCGCCGGGCCCCAGAACTATGGCGTCGGCGGCGGCGATGGCCTCGAGCACCGGCGGATACACGTACGCTTGTGGTTCCAAGTAGATATAGTCGACGCCGACTTCAATCTTGTCGCTGCGCAGGTCGATAGCAGACTCGCCGATCAACTTGGTGCCATCTTCCAGGCGTGCGCATAACGTGGAGTGCGTCAACGTAACCGGCAGGACATTGCCGCTGATACCCAACAGGCGCGCGGCTTCACCGATAGCGGTGATGGTGTTGCCAGTGACTTCAGTCAGAGCGGCCAACAACAGGTTCCCGAAGCTATGGCCGTTCAATCCGTCGCCAGCGGGGGAATCGATATTCGAAGAGTCGGCGCATCAGGTTGCCGTCGTCCGTATCTTCGCTGCCACAGCGCCATCGCAAAGCCCGCGCCGGTCGCCGGGTGCCTGTGCACGCTCCATTTCTCTTCCCTACGCGGCCGCTGCTGCTTCGCTGTTCCCGTCATGGCAACAACGGCAGTCAAGTTGCAATCCGGGTGTCGAAGGCCGGTCAGGGTGGTGTGGTTGCCCGTACCGCAGAGAAGG
>CASHTH010000605.1:0-29193 GCA_030341885.1 Geodia barretti
AAGGAAAAGACTCCCTTTAAACGTGGTTGCCAAGAATTAACCTTTTGCTGAGGATGCTGTTACATTATGCAGGGCAACTGTTTCAATGAATTTCTGTAATACTGTACTTGTATATCTCTATATTTGGTGTAATTATGTTTATGCTTACCTTCATGTGCCACATTTTGCAGTTCTTGTAGGTATTGTAGTTGTGCATGGGTAAAAATTCAATGCGCATGCGTGGGGATATACCGTATATCTAATTGTCCGCCCTAACCCACGTGTATAGTATGAAATTTCGAAGTGGCATTTTGGAACATCGAGTGAGGGTGGTATGGGCAGAAACAGTCGCGTTGGCTACGTCGCTGACAGAAAGCTGATCCCCAGAATAAAGGAGGTAGGCACGGGTCTAGTCGCATCCCAGAGCATCGTAGTTCGGAAACCGATCTCTCCTATCTGGATGTGCAGAACTCTTCAATGATTATGTCTTGTTAATCGGTTAGGAGAGCAAGGTTTTATATAACAGTTCGGATTTTTGCAGTACATTGCGGAGAACAACGGCGTGTGGCTGGAGGCGGACGAAGTGGCAACTGCACTGCAAGCGGAGTACAGGTAACGGTGTAGTTGGGTTGAAATATCAATGAATGGGGTTTTGTGTTTTAGTGAATACGGCAGGAAGAACAAGGCAGCCTTTCGAAGCAGCGTGGCAAAAGGTGAGTCTGTAGAGAAACACTGTTTTGTTTTATCGCAATGTATGTGTGTGTGTGTCGGTGCTTTGCTATTAGTCACGCTGGCTATATTAGTCAAACTACATGTACTTCGTAGTAGACACTTTCGAACAAATATTGCGGCGCTAGTTCAGAAGCTCCAGAAACCTTTGATTTGTAACTCTCAGGTGTATTCTAAGGTACGTGAAAGTTGCAAAATATTGGTGTTCGTGTGTGTCCAATTCAGCGCTGAAGCTGTTGAAGAAAGGTAGTGGGTGTGGTCGAAGCGAGGCAGGAGTGAGGTGGGAGAGAGAAGAGGGAAATCTACAGGCATTGGAGAGTCACCACGTGGAGAAGAGGCGGAGGAAGGAGGGAGAGGGAGCTGGTGAAGAGATGGAAGAAGGGTAAGATGGCAACACGTGTAAAAAGCGAAGGACACCCCTGAAATGAGGACATCTGTCTTTTTGCGACACTTTTATTCCCCGATAGCAGTTATTTGTCCCATTTTGTGGTTGTATATAATCAGTGGTTGCAAATCTTTCAGAGGGTGCAACGAGAGATTGGTGTTAAGAAATTGGATCGGGGTCATTTTGTCTTACGTTACAGGGTGCCAGATGAGCCAGTGGGTGGTGTTTGGTCGGAAGAGGAGGGGGAGGAGGAAGAGGGGGGAGAAGAGGTGAATATGCTAAATGACTCCCTCCTACAAGTCTATCGCCGTGACGACAGCACAAGGTCGCCACACACTCTGACCTCTGGTGGAACGAACTCAGCCCCTTCAACCCCGGAACAGAAAGTTGGATCCGACCTCCTTTCTGTGGGGTCGGGTACGGGGGATTCCCCTGTAATCATCAGCTGGGATGACAGCGGTGTTGAAGGTAGTCTGATGATGTCACAGGGAGAAACAAAGGATGCAAGGGAAACCCCCATGGCGGTGGTGGGGTCAGAGGGCAACACCACTGACTTGAGTAATGTAATGCATCATGTGACATCTGGTGACGGTCATGTGACAAGTGTGCAGCAGCAACTGGACAGAGGGGGTGTGGCAGGGAGGGAGGGTGCGGCCGAGTGTGAGTGTAAGCTGAAGAAAGTGACCTTTGCACCTGACGTCGTGGACAAACAGACCACATCCATATTGAAAGTTTGTCGCTACTTATAATGCCCCAGTGTCCAGTTCCATTTTAATTCCATGATAATTAGGGGATTGGTGTGGATGATTACGTTTGCCTCTGCAACATGTTGTGTTTAGAGTCCAGGTGTTCCCAGGAAGAGACGTCACAAGTTGGCGGAGGAGGGGGAGGGGGAGGAGGGGTCGGCTGGTCAGAAGAAAACACCGTTCCCACCGCAGCAGGAGCGGCAAGTCGGAGAAGAACGTGGGGCGAAAGGAGGGAGAGGTGGAAACAAACTCTGCAGTCAAGAGAGCTCTGAGGGAGAGGCACTCAAAATCTCGTACGTTTTAGGTTAAAATGTGGAGTGTGTATGTATGACATACAGATTGAACAAAAGTAAATTAAAAATCAATGATTTCCAGCTACAGTGGAAAACTAGCTGTTGTATTTGGGATTTCTGTTTTAGAGTTTCAAGTTGAGCGATCTTCGGTGACGTTTGCCGACGTCGGTGGCTGTCAGACGGCAATAGAGGTGTGTCATTACGTCATCATGATGTCATCGATCTCATCTCTGTGTTCGGTTCTCTGCCCCCAGGAGGTCCAGAGACTTCTCCTCCACATGAGGCACCCGGCGGTGTTTTCTCGTCTCGGGATCCGCCCCCCACAGGGGGTTCTCCTCCACGGTCCCCCAGGCTGTGGAAAGACATTGCTAGCCTCTGCCATTGCTGGGGTTAGCCCACTCCATCTCTCTGGGGAGCTCTGCTCAACTTTTCCCCACTGTTCGTATATTCATATGTCACTTTTGTTCGGGTCTTTTACTTTTCTCTCCATGTTATTCCGGTTTCTCCTTCTCTATGTACACACACTCGTGCGTGAAATAAATTTCCTGTTGAGTATGCTTTAAATACGTGGATAAGCTATTGGGGCCCTTTGCACAGTGTCCTCTTGTTTGAAATACTACTCTGCAAGGTTCCTTGAGCTTAAAATTCGTAATCTTTCGCGGACTCGCTGTCTTAATTATCTGCTAGTTCCTCCCCCCCCTCTAATTTGCACCCACATCACTATTCCTCCTCCTCCACCACTCAGGAAATGAGTCTTCCTCTCATTCGACTGGCTGCCACGGAGATAGTGAGTGGAGTCTCAGGGGAATCAGAGGGCTCTCTCAGACACCTGTTCTCACTGGCCAAGGTGGTCATGTGACTCATCACGTGACTGTCACCTGACCTGTCATGTGACCCCTGCAGGGTAGCGTTCCGTGTGTCCTGTTCATAGACGAGGTGGACGTCATTTGTCTCAAGAGAGAAACGGCTCAGAGGGAAATGGAGAAGAGGATCGTTTCTCAACTGTTGGCCTGTGTTGACGGTACGCTCCCTTCTTCTCTCCCCCTTCTTCCTTCCTCCCCCTCCCCTTCTCCCTTCTCCTTTCCCCCTTCTTCCTTCCTCCCCCTCCCCCTTCTCCCTTCGCCCTTCTCCCTTCTCCCTCCCTCTTTCTCCGCAAATTACCCCATCTCCCTTCTCAACCCTTTAACCCCATTATTCTTGTCTCCACACCACACCCACTCGTCACGTACTGATTGACACGTTCTCTCGGCCCAGATCGCAGAATGGTCATTTAACATCACAGTCATCCTTAAAATCTCGATATCGCGAGATCCCCAGTGAGATGGAGAACTGGGGGCAATGCATCTTGCGCTCAGGACCTAGTATGCATTATAGTCCCACTGCGGTGCAGATCATTAGGAAGTTACCGGAAGCTTCTTCCCCCTGTGGGTGGAGCAGTGGGTACAAGACAATTCACCCTCCTATTCCCACCCTCCCCTTCTCTCCTTGCCCTGTTTACTTGTCTTCATCCTGTCACCACTTCCTCAATCTACAACCTTATTCACAATGACATCACCTCACGAGTGGGAGGAGGGGCTGATAAAAAGTTGCAGTAAACAAGTGATTTGGTCGTCTTTTCTGTTACATGCTGGTTCCCCAGGCTTGTCAGGGGTCTCATGTTGGGTCATTGGGTCCCCCTCCCCCTTCTCTCTTCTCCCTTCTTGTCAGGGGTCTCATGTTGGGTCATTGGGTCCCCCTCCCCCTTCTCCCTTCTCCCTTCTTGTCAGGGGTCTCATGTTGGGTCATTGGGTCCCCCTCCCCCTTCTCTCTTCTCCCTTCTTGTCAGGGGTCTCATGTTGGGTCATTGGGTCCCCCTCCCCCCTTCTCCCTTCTCCCTTCTTGTCAGGGGTCTCATGTTGGGTCATTGGGTCCCCCTCCCCCTTCTCTCTTCTCCCTTCTTGTCAGGGGTCTCATGTTGGGTCATTGGGTCCCCCTCCCCCTTCTCTCTTCTCCCTTCTTGTCAGGGGTCTCATGTTGGGTCATTGGGTCCCCCTCCCCCTTCTCTCTTCTCCCTTCTTGTCAGGGGTCTCATGTTGGGTCATTGGGTTTCTTTTGACTGATGCATAGACGTCTACTGCATCAGTGGACCTACAATTAAGTATAATATTATAGCTAATTCGGTATATGCATTTGTTCCTTCCTTTTTTTGTACATGTGAGGTCCCTCGCCTAGTGATGATGCATGTGTGTGTCAGTCAGCCCCCAAACACTGTGTTAGTGTTACGTTAGTGTTGCGTATTAGTAATGCAGTGATGCGTGCGTTCATTGGTGAGTCTCAAAAGGGTTTTAAACACGTGCCCAACCGAGGCAGAGCGACACTTGCTGACTGTCACACGTTGAGCTACTGTCGCCACCCATTCATTGTCGAGGGCTACACAATGGAACGACACCCGCCAATTTCTCAGAATTGAGTAAATCCATTCTTGCACGTGCACACTTTGAAACGCTGTCTATGCTAATCTAATAACACTGGCTATTTCCATTAGTTCACTGGCTCCACTAGGGACCACCAATTTCACTCACATTTTGCATGCTCTTAATTAATCTAATTACACCCACTGCCGGCATGTCCCCCCAATACACTGGCTCCGCTAATGATAACACAATCGGTGTTAAACAGCTATATTCATGGGTTAAGGCCTCCAAGGGCCAGGCCTGTTTATACTTGTCTTGAATGACCTCATCCCCATGTTTTGACGACTCCTTGGTTATCAACTGATCATCATCGACATGGCAACACTGTAGAAGCGACACAGCTGTATTTTGGGATTGGTAGTATATGGGTTGGAATGAATAGCTGTATGTGGCTTACACAGAACCTGTTGGGCCAGTGATGCAGGGGGAGGGGATGCTGTTGGGCCAGTGATGCTGGGGGAAGGGATGCTGGGGGAGGGGATGCTGTTGGACCAGTGATGCAGGGGGAGGGGATGCTGTTGGGCCAGTGATGCTGGGGGAGGGGACGCTACTTAGTATATACAACAATGTAGTGTCAGGCTCCTTCTCTTTGTAGGTTCTACAGGTTTTTAAAATGCAGAAAAAATTTTTGCATTGTATAATAAACTGCAAGAAAATTGCAACTGAATCATCTGCACTATGGTAATTTATTCGCCATTGCTTTCCCCTTACCATCCTTTTTTCTCACACATCTACTTCTCCTCCTCCTCCTCCTCCCCCTCTAGACCTCCATTCCAGCAGCGAAGGCTCAGGGAGTGTTGCTGGTGGCAGCCACCACCAGACCCGACTCTCTAGACCCAGCTGTCAGACGGTCCGGTCGATTTGACCGCGAGATCTGCCTCGGGATCCCTGACGAGCCTGCCAGACTCAGGTCAGCTGATAGTCATGTGACTCTGGGGAAGATACACGTGATGGGAAGACCCATAAATGCACATGCATGCAGCGAAAACTGAGTTACTCCTGCCCAACTGTCAGTGTTGTCTGTTTCTAGTTCAGATATCAAACTTAACGCAAACTGTTCATCAATCCCAGTATTCTGCGGGTGTTGACAAGAGGTCTTCGTCTGGAACCAGATTTCCCATTCCAGGACCTGGCACACCGGACACCGGGTTATGTGGGTGCTGACCTCCAGGCTCTGATTACTGAAGCCTCTCTCTGTGCTGTCAACAGGTCAACACACACACACACACAGATTGTCAGGGGGAGGGGAAAAATTCGCTGCCAGGACTCCTCTTTGAAAAGTATCTCTTTGTTTTGCACAGTTCGACTTTTCTCAGAAAGAAATTTTACCATTGGCTGATTAATCTCCCCTCCCTTCTGAAAAAGCCGCTTCCCAGAAACACCCATTGTACTGCATGTGCCATACACATTACTGAGTCTGTAGTTTAACAGCCAGCTGCATACATAAGTAATCTTAACCCCAGCCCATACAACCACCCATTCAACCACCCAATACTTGGCATCAGTCCAAAACCACTCTGCATAATTATTCTCACGCACTCATTCACATTTCGTGTTCTATGGCTATGGTGGCCATATTATTCCTGGAACCGAAGAACCTGCAAATTTTTTGCGTAATAATGAAGGCTGTGCTACTGCAATGTACGTGGGTATGATAGCAGAGCTGCATCAAAGTGTGTGTGTGTGTCTGTGTGTCTCTGTGTCTGTGTGTGTGTGTGTGTGTGTGTGTGTGTGTGTGTGTGTGTGTGTGTGTGTGTGTGTGTGTGTGTGTGTGTGTGTGTGTGTGTGTGTGTGTGTGTGTGTGTGTGTGTGTGTGTGTGTGCGCGTGTGGACTCCAATGACGCAAGAGCCCACCCAAGGCCCCTATACCTCCCGGGCAATAAGCACCTTCGTTACGTTTAATTGGCCTTAGCACTACGTCGCAATTAGCCTCAATTTGAAATGAAATGTATACAGCTGTCGACTGTAGTGAATGCACTTTGCCGCACACTGATAAAGGGGGCGCCACATTAGCTGGTTGAAAATGAGGGTGGCCTGAAACTCTCTGTACATTTTGCAACAGAGTGTGCCCTTGTGAGAACACCACCCTGAACGTCTTGTCATCCTTACTCCAGAAAGTTATAGCTATTTGTCTATTGCAGTCGAAGTATGGTTAAATCAAACGCTCTTTCAAAAATTGACGAAGGTTCGACTTCGCAGTCTTTTTCAAGTGCCACTAAATACACAGACCCACAGTAAGATACAAACAACAGAGGCAGTCAATGTTCAACAATACGTACAAAAACATACTTCTACTGTTGTGGTAGTGTCAATGATGTTTGTAGTTTACCAACTACATGCCTCCTGTTGTGTAGGCTCTTGTCCACCAGCGGTAGACACGCCCTCTCAACTCCCGTGGGAGGAGCTTCACCGGGGTCAGAGGTCACAGGTTCAACCGTAACTCCAGAAGAGGGGGCGGCCCCCGGCCCCCACACTGAAAATCAGAACCCCTCCTTTGAGAACAGAGACCCCCAGAGTTTGGAGGGTCTTGACGACATATTCATAACAGCTAAGGATTTTGAGGTATGTAGATAATAGGGAAGGTAAAAGGGGAGAGGAGAGAAGAAGTGGGCGTATATTATACTTAAAACTTCAGGACGGAAGAGTTTTTACTCAAAGCAACCTTTTGCCATAAAGTTCTATAAGAACCAAACAACTTCATAAAATCAGGAAAGTTTGCCACAGAAGAGTAAGGCTTTGGAGTATGGAGGGGGGGATGCCTAGCATACCACTGAGGTATAGTACCAGGGGTTATCCCTGTAATCCTGGGGTTGTGGGTGGAAGGAATGTTGGGTGTTTCCCAAATCCTATTCTCCCCTTTGTTTTTGGAAACTGTCCTCCTGCCCACAACTGAAACCTGAAACCACTGTTCCACTCCCTCCAAAACCACCTTGAATCAGCTTTGTCTAGGGATGAAAGATTCTGGGGTTTTTCTTTCTCATTCTCTTCCTGTCTCCTCTCCCTCTCCTTTCTTCTCCCTCCCTCTCCTCTCTTCTCCCTCCCTCTCCTCTCTTCTCCCTCCCTCTCCTCTCCTCTCCATCCCTCTCCTCTCTTCTCCCTCCCTCTCTCTCTCTTCTCCCTCCCTCTCTCTCTCTTCTCCCTCCCTCTCTTCTCCCTCTCCCTCTCTCTCAGCTAGCTCTCCAAGAGGTGCAACCGTCTGCGATTAGGGAGGGGTTTGCGACTGTCCCTGACACCAGTTGGGACGACGTGGGGGCACTGGAGGACGTGAGAGAGGAACTCACTCTGGCAATTTTGGTCAGTCACACTCCTTTCTTCTTGTTCGCAGTAACCATTCTGGTCTGCCATACACTCCATCAAGCAAAACTTACCGAATTGTGTGAAACGTTCTCTCAAGGTCGCGCTGAAATTTTGCACTTGTACTCACTACATCAAAAATTCATCATCTTTTAATTGCACGTCGTTCGCCATCTAATTAGAGAGCACCATTCTATTTTGCAGGCTCCAGTGAGGTACCCACGCCAGTTTGCAGGTCTAGGTCTGACCACACCCCCTGGCATCCTGCTGGCTGGTCCTCCTGGATGTGGGAAAACTCTCCTAGCAAAAGTATATACATGTATATACATATGTATGTACAAATTTGTTTGCTTGTGGCAGAAAATTATGAGGGTCAGTTAAAAAAAAGTTTTTTTAACTGACCCTCATAATTTTACATGCAAGTCTCTAGAATCACATAGAACATTATGGCATGTATATACAGTGTGGGTCACATATAAATTCCTGCATCTAGATGCCTAAATAGGTTCCTTTCGGTCACGTGTATAAGGTATTCCCGCGATGTGTGTTTTGCTGCAGGCCATCGCAAATGAGTCTGGAATAAACTTTATTTCTGTCAAAGGTCCTGAACTATTGAACATGGTACGTTGTCATGATTAACATCGCCAACTAAGTAATCATGACATCGTCAATGACATCACTGTGACATCATGTATTACAGTATGTGGGAGAGAGTGAGCGGGCAGTTCGGCAGGTGTTTCAGAGGGCACGAAACTCCGCCCCCTGCGTCATCTTCTTTGACGAGCTGGACGCTCTCTGTCCAAGGAGATCAGAGATGGCCGAGGTGACCTTTGAACTTTGTCTGTGATAGATTACTCCGTTTCTTCTTTTCCCTTATCTTACCCCAAAACTTCGTCTTTTTCCTCCAATCTTCAGTCTTTTTCTGCTGTCTAATATGGGGATAGGCTTTAACCTGCCGATGTAAACAGTGGCATCCAAATGGGCAATTTGAACCTTCATGTGATGACATCATTTTAATATCACTAGCTATTAAAGTTGCTTGTTATGGTATAAACCTTTGAGCCTTCACTAGATGATGTCATAGTTTAACCCTGTCTGTCCGCAAACGTAGGCAGTTTAACCCTGTCTGTCCACAGGCAAGTGCAAGCTCAAGGGTTGTGAATCAACTTCTGACAGAAATGGATGGCTTGCAGGCGCGACGACAGGTGTTTATAATGGCTGCCACTAACAGACCTGGTCAGTGTATTATACTGGGTGAGAGAGGAGGGAGAAGGGGGAGAAGGGGGAGAAAAAGATAGGAGGAGGGAGAAGAGAGATAGAGAGTGTGAGAGGAGAGGGTTTTTCGTAAGTCATCATTTTGTAGCACATCCTTTAGTGATGTATGCAGTGCCCAAACAGGACAGCATGAGCCCTGTATGTTGGATATCCCTAGGCAAATGACATGTATGAACCCTGCTTGCACATGTGGGATTGTATAGGCTGATACAATCCCCCAGTACCTAGCTTCATACATGTCGGTTGCCTAGGGATATCCTAATACAGACCACACCCCTCCCCCCTGTTCTATATAGATATCATTGATCCGGCAGTTCTGCGACCAGGTAGGCTGGACAGGGTCGTGTATGTCGGTCTCCCTTCCTCCCGAGACCGCACCCTCATCCTCAACACCATCACCAAGGTGATTATCACTCCGATATCCCCCTGAAACGGAGGACATGTGTATTATCTCCTGATATTGTTTTTTGAACTGATCTTGGCTGGACTCATGCACGTATATATTGGTTCATTCCATATATGGTTAGGGGCGAGCAGATCGATCTACAAACAAATCAGGCCTATGTGTGTTTTAATCACAGCAACCGCATTCCCGAGGTAATGTCATGACAACTGGATAATTACTATGTATATCGTCGTCCAAATTAATGATGCAGACGTTTGCAAGTAGTTTCCAACAATTCTCAATCTCGACTCTCTCATTGTCTAGAATGGAACCCGGCCCAGGACACGGAACGTGGACATGTCGACACTCGCCAGTTCCGAGTACACCGAGGGATTCTCGTATGTTTCCATGGAAACCACCCGTGTGTGTGTGTTTGTTGGTGTGGGAGTGAAAACTTTCACTATGACCGGTCGTGGTCGGCAAGCTATAAAAGTGCATAAACAGCATTTCTCGAGCGCTGGAAAGCGTGTGTTTGTGTCAATACCACGTGTTTGGATGTGTGTTTTTATACGTGGCATCTACATGTATGTAATATGGCGTGGGCCTTATATTTGACAATTCAAAATAGGGGACACCCTCTCTATTATTGTTTAATTCAAGTGCAGCTGTAACACAATGTTCGTGGTGGTCCCAGTGTGTCGATTCTGTATTTGGAGGTTGAATTACTTGTGTGTGTGGCTTGCTTTTGTGGCCAATCATGTTTGGTGGTGACAGGACTATGTAAGCTTGTAACTTGGCAATCAAGATAATAATGTAAAGCATGTCTATCTTGTCAAGTAGTTGTAGGTTTGCTGTACATTCTTTGTAAAGAGCATTGACAGTGGAACATGTGAGTTCTACAGCACCAGCTGGTTTCTAGGTGACACCGTGGATAAGGACACTCTTAGCTTAAAAATTTGATGACACCTTTCTAATTATTCTCTTTTCGTAAGCAGTTCTTGTGTTAGATTTAACCAGCCCTTGTAATAAGGACGCCTCATGAATGTGGACACTACTCCTGTCCTGTTTGTGTCCTGATTAGAGCAGTGGCTACAAAAACAAACTTTTGCCTTGTTTTCATCCACAAGCTGGGTCCACCGACTGTTTTTCTAGTGGTTGGGAGTACAATTGGATTTGGTAGACCTGGAATGCACCTTAACCCTATTCACAGTTCTCTGGTAATAACTCACAGCCCTTAAAAATGTATTACGAGCTCTACTTTTGTTGTGCCTATTACTACATAGATGGTGTGAATTTGTTTTGGAATTGCATGCTAGGCAGGCGGTGTGTGATGACTGATAATGGCCTGGGTATTACTCTGGGGAGTTAGCTAGCCTTGCATGCGCTGGGCCGCGCAGCCTACACAAAACTTGTTGCAACATTCCAGGGTCAACCTCCTGGTACGACTGGGGCTGCGATATTTGTCATGGAGACTGCTGCATAGTCGTGCATACATTGTATCAGTAATAATGAGTTGGCACAGTTGGTTAGGTTGTATGGGTGTGTTATAGGTAGAGGTGAAAGGCCGATATTAGCTCAGATTCCTTTGGATTAATGTACGTATACAAACTGTACCTAGATTCAACTGTTTTGCATGTGCACCATGTGTGTGTGTAAATGTATGTTGTGTGTATGTTGTGTGTATGTTGTGTGTATGTACATGCATGTTGGTCACTGCATTGAAAGCGCATGCACTTGTGGTTTTCACAATAACTTTTGCACTACTTAAACCCAGCCTCGCTGGTGGTTTTTTTAGCAATTTCTCCCTCCCCTCCCTCCCTCCCTCCCTCCCTCTCTCCAGAGGTGCTGACCTGAAGTCTCTTGTGAGAGAAGCTGCAATAGCTGCCCTCAGGCAGCACATGCAACTCTCTTCCGATTGGTTGACTCCTGACCAATCAGATCACACCTCATCACTGTTTCCCGCGGTTACAAAAGTGGGTGGAGCCTCGGAGGGGGAAAAGGTGGACGGTGAAGAGTGTGTTGTGGCGATGGAGAACTTTGTTTCGGCACTGAAAAGGGTCAAACCCTCTGTCTCAGGGAAGGTAATTGGTCGAGAATCTTGTCATGCTCACAAGCTCTTGTTACAACTGCCCTAAATAAATAGTGGTGGTTGATTTTCAAACCAAAGAAAGTGAAATAATGCCGAGTGTTTGTGTAGGTGCGTCTCTTTAGCTACAACAGCAAGGGACTTTTATAACACACAGCAGAGGATCACCTCGGTTGTTTACATAACCATTTGATTTGCCTGTTTAGGTCTTGCAGTGTAATGAGACTGTTCCCTCATAATCACTCTGCATGTTTACATTGTGTTCTCTTGTACCCCACCTACAACTTGTACACCCCACGTACAGCTTGTACAAGGAAACGCGTGTTTTCTTGTTAGAGGGGTTGGCATAAAATGCCCGAAAGAGGTGTTATGTTTTACCATTGCATATAATATACCCTGTTTATTTTTTGACAAAAGATGCTGCCTTCCCTACCCTAATACTACCATTACACCTACTATCCCTCCCGTTAATGTAAGCTGATCCCCAGATAAGATTGTGTAAGCTTCCTCACATGTTTTCCATGCCTTTATAGCGCTTCTTTGTGCCATAGTTACTGACTGTTGAACGGGAACTGCCACCTAAAGCTTCATGCTTGGATCTTTGAAGTGTGCTGTGTATTAGCACATACAGGTCTTATCTGTGGTCTTTATCTACAACTCCCCCTGTAGTTCTTGTAGACTATGTCCAGAGAGGGCGTTTGTGCATGGAGATACTGCAGGCAAAGAACAGGTGCCTGATATGTAGGTGTGTGTAAGGCTAGCACAATACCATGTGTCATGGGGTCAGTCGTGGTGAGTAAGTGATGTTGTAGTATAGTGTGCAAGGATGCAATGCCACATGTGAACCTAGCAAAAGTATGGCAGCAGCTATCGCTGTAAAAATTGTAAAACTTTACATGGTGTTATGTAAATTATGTACAGCTGAAACAGGTGTGTGTGTGTGTGTGTGTGGAAGGTGTGTGTTTTGAAGACGACAGGCTACACAGGTGCCTAGCTACGGTCTGTGCCTTTGCTTGTGTGCCAGGCCAAATCATTCCTGATTTGTACCCTCACTCCCCACGCTTGCCAAGAACTTGATGGGTGCAATAGGTCCATCTGTAATTGATTGTAGTACAGTGAGACCCTCTAACCAGGACACAGTGAGACACAATAATTGGTCAGGTGTCCTTTGTGTAAAGGCCTGAATTGCATGCCATTATGTACAGTTGTTGTTAATAGAGGTGTCCTCATTTTTAGGGGTGCAGTTATAGAGGTGTCCCACCACATTTCAGGCATTGCTTAGTCTTTTGGTGAGGTTAATGAAATTCCTCGTGGAAACTTCTAGAACATTGTGCTCCTACTAGTGGAGTTGAGTTGCGCACATTCCAAAGTGGTTACTATTGTTGAAGCCATTTGCAGTGGGGGCGCCCCTATGATAACGAGGGGTATACACCTTGATAACAGGGGGCTGTGGTTGGTTGGAATCCAGGAATTGATAACTGAAAAATGACCTTGACAGTTCCTTAGCATTTGAATAGACTCTCGATAGTTAACTTTTTGTCTGTTGTTGAGTAGCTCATTGCTGAACTGCGTGAAAATCCTTCAAAATTCCATTGAGGTTTGGTTGGGAGATGAGATGACTGGAATAGTATGAACTTCTTTATGGCGCACAGGGCAGACAGGCATGCTCTGCACGACATGGCCTTTGTTGACCACAGAACCTTCTAGAGCCAGCAGCTGCTCTCCATACTGAGAAGGCGTGTTGTTCCTGAAACATCCATACATGTTTACGTCTACGTTGTACATGCTTATTACTGCTATAATGCATGGTGTACTGTATAGTTTGTGTAGTACACATATAGCATTATAGCTGCATACAGCATTAGAGCAGTGTGTATGCATGTAGGTAGTTTCAGACCACCGGAGTTTTGTTCACTGTATGTATGCATTCCTAATGCATTAGGCAAAGTCCTTGGAGGTCCTCCATACCTTCTCTGGTACGTTATCTTGCCACCATAAAGTGGCTTCCTTCCCTGTTCCACCACTACTACCACACTGTGTGTGTATGTGTGTGTGTATGTATGCTTGCGTTTGGGTAGGGCACCGTGCAGAGTGAATCAACTTGGAGCTATGGCAATAATGCATGCTACCGCGTGTGTGTATGAGAGGAAGAAAGTGGTATGTGTGCTGAGTAAGTGTAATTTGCTAATATTTAAAGTGTGGAATGGATCCAAAGGGGAGGTTGAAAGTGAAAGAGAGATGGAAGAAGGTAAAGGGATAAACAAGAGGGTGAGAAAGAAAGGGAGGGAGGGTAGATATTAAAAAGATGGAGAGAGGTGAAGAAACGATGACAGCAGGGGTTTCACATGTAGCTATAAATTCGCTACGTAGTTACTCTGTACAGTGTTCACAGTCACCTGTGCCCTGTACTCTCACTGCAGCATAGTATACCATCATCAACAGTAACTGTAGTGTCCTTATGACCTATGTACTATCGTAAAGTACAGAGTCCTTGCAACTGCTGCTACATTCTATGCAGGTCCTAGCAACAAAAAGGTGCTAACACAGCCCTTATGTTCATAATGCCACACCCCTACAGTAACCCAACCTGTATATATATATACACTGTGAAGTGAGTGTGATGCACCAAAGGAATTGGGGAACATTAAAAATGCATTTGTCCTTGCATTACTGTGGGGTTAATTGGACGCATTGGACTGAGGTGCATCGGGTAATTGAGTTGTGTGTGTCTAACCTGCGCTGGCATTCCTGGAGAACATGCTGGCCTAATGGATAATGTCCGGCCTGTTTTTTCCCTCTACTAATGCATTGCTGCAAGAGGAGAGGGAAATATCTAGAATACGGTTGAAAGAAATGCAGTGGGATCTACAAATAGAGGACAAGCTGGGACAAATGCATCCGTCCATTGAATTGAGCTGGCCTGTTTTTGGAGGGTGACATGAATAATACAATGACATGTTATAACTATTTATGGCCTTTGTTTGATACCACTACCATGCTTCCCCGATTGAAGCCTCTTTAGTGCAACCTGGTCCTTCCCCAATTTTATAGTATTATGTACTAGAACAATAGGTATCAATTGACTTAAACTATCCCTTCACAAATACACAATGCTATCTTGCCTATCCAGGACAGACTGTTCTACGAGTCTATGAGAGAGCAGTTCAGTTGCAGCAAGACGAGCTAGCCAGCTGGCGGGCGGGCTGCCTGCAAGCACTCCTTCCAACAAATGTACGGCTGTGTCCGTCTCTTTGCTTGTCTAGCCTCGAGTCCAGGTCCTCTCTTGTCCCTTCATTTTCCGCCATGGTCTCTCTGTTCATGCATGCAAAGAACATCGGCGTCACAAGGCAAAAGGCAATACAATCAGCACAACTATATACACCCAGGACATCTCTTTTCCGCAAAAAAAGCTGCCATGGGTGGGATCCAGTCTGTGCTCTACCCACCACTCTATCAGCAGCTCAGCAGGCTTGACTCTCAAACAACTCCGCTATGGCATTGCAAAACCCTGCAAAACCCTAATGCATGTGCAAGCAATCAGGAAAACAATGCAGGCCTGGATTGGAAGCTTTACAAGTCAAGGAATGTACACCAAACACCAGTATTGTGTTTCGCTCTGTTAATATTCCATTTCTCCCGTGTCTCTAGAATTGGGCTGTGCAAACTCCAGCTACAACTGCCTGTGTCTTGACTGGTCACTATCAAAACACTGTATTGTGTACATCGTTGTGCCCACCTCTGTATGTATGTATGTATGTATGTATGTATATCTACTGTGTTTACTGATCCTTACTTGCTACGCTAGATGAGTGCAAGCGGAAAATCGAGCAAATTTATTTTTAAGCTCTGGCGCAAGTGTGTGTTTGAACAGAAAAACACACTCACCTTCTCTACTCACCTCTCACTGCACCCTTTAATACACTAGAGACACATTTGGTAGGTATGCCCCTGCCATTCATTACCTGCTGTAGTATTACACCACAGTATAGCCAGCACAGGCTCTCTTCCCTCCTGAATTGCGGCCATTAGTGACGGATAGTGGAGCTACAATAAGACGCGTGTGTTTGCATAAAGAGAGACTGTTCGCGTGTGTTTGTGAATGAAGGGAGGAGTGATAGGGCATTGTGAGGACACCCTGTCGTTACAAGCATCGTTACATGATGTTTACATGCAAGCGTGTATTGTTGTAGATTCTGTAGATGTCTTGTAGTATCTGTTAGCCTGTTGCCTGCGTGGGGTTGTTGACTTTGTGTGATGTCAGCAAAGTGCATGCATGCGTGCCTGTTTGAATTGTTGTTCTGGACTACACTACATCCTAATTACACTTCCCATATTATGAGAGTTCTACTCAGGTTTCAGTGTGTGTAATGAAGCCAAAAGGGAGGCAATTTTGAGACTCCAAATTTCTGGCAAGGACCACCTTTGCCAGACCAGGCATTCTCTCTCTCTTGTAGCTTGATATCTGATCTCCCTCCCACACACATAGCCTTTCTGCCCATTATTTCTCTACTCAGCTTCTTTTACGCTACAGCTTCTTTTACACTACTCTATGCCACTGAGATGAGTAGGAATGCAAACAGATCCTTACCCAGCAATTTTGTCTAATCTCCCCCTAATCCTCCTACCTCTAAATAGTACTATATACTACAATTTTATGCCAAAGCAAGCACTCTGTGTATGCAGGGTACATGTGTAGTCTTGTTGCTGTGTTGTTGTTGTTGTGTGTACTCAATATAAGGTGCCTTGTTTCCATCTCTCTCACCCCCTCCCCCCCACCTCCTCCTCCCCCTCACTCACACACTAAGGCCCTCCTTTTCCTTGTTCAACACTCTAACACAGTGTAGGATGCATGTACATACAGACCTGGTAGTAGAGTGTGTATGTAGGTATATAATATGTGCCTACATGTGTGTAGTGTTTACATCAGGCGAGGACGAATGAGGAAAACACTGCTCTCACAGACTGAAACTGATCACCTCATTGAGCGCCAGACACTCCAGGGTGGTTGTTGTTGAAACTTGTCGGCTCACCTGATCGCCCTGTGACGGCGGGCGGTTCTTTAGGACACCAAGGACGCCAGTAGCGCGCATGCTATCAGGACAACTGTTCAGGACAATGTTCGCATGCGCTGTTGGTGCATGCAGTTCGTTCGGTGGAAGCCCGGGCCTCGATTTTACCGATCGAGACGGCGTCCTGATTTTCCAAACACGAAGAGGAAGTCCGGAACCAACTAATGGAAGAAAGGTGTACGCTACGGCATGCGTTATAGTAGTAGTATAATGTAATAGTCTGCGCCAAATAGAAGAAAATTGTGTCCGTACTGCGGATTATGCATGGGTGTTGTGTAATGACACTCTGAGGGAGTGGCCTGCCCAGCGAGATGACAGGCTCCATTTTTGACGTGCAATTTGGCAGCAGTTTCAAAAACAGCTGGGTTGGAGGATGGCGCTCCTTGGCACGCTGTTGAGCAGTTTTTGGCTAATACCAGCCGGAGCCCTGTGCACTCACACTCTTGGGTTGATATTGATTTACTGAGAGCTGTAGAACTGGATGTGACACAGAGTTGCCTGGGCACTCGACCATTTAAGGCTGCATATCTTTTTCTCGGACCATGAACATGCACACAACAGATGTTACAGTATAATTATGATGCTCTGAGAGTGGTGTGTATTGTTGCACTGGTGCTCTCAGTGATTTGAACAACTCTGGTGGCTCTGCCAATCATCGCTGTATCTTCATCCCAGTCAGACCAGTGCTATTTCTGGTCATTTCCCCAAAAAGCAATTTAGCAAAGCAAGCAGTCAACATTGATCCCCCTGCCCTGTGGCCTACCCACAGACTGGAATTGGGGTTTCAATGTCCTAAAGGAGATAAAGGAGTGGACACAATGGACCACAGAAGTGATCCTAACCGTCAGCCAGGCCCAGGTAAGCCACCCACTCACAACTCCTTTTGGAGAGCTGGACCTTCTTGGCTTCCAAAACTACCTGCAGCTAATTAGGCAGGCATAAGGGTTCACTATGCCCCAATCAGCATTCCAGGACCTCATGTACTCAGTGTACTCATTAACCCCTGGGTCACTGCACTCTAGGGTGTCCATGGCAACCTTTCAAGTCCAGACGCCACACCCAAACAGGTTTAGGTGTGTCGTTTGTGTCCCCACTTGCACTGTCCACCCAGATACCACTCTATGGCCTCCATAAGTAGCCAGACAGACACGAGGTAAGAGCTATGTACCTGCCTTTCCTTTCCTTTCCCAAATTCCACGCAACTGACAGTAATAAACAGTTTGGTACCTAGCTTTAAGCAATGATCAGCTGTAAACCAGAATGCACACCCTTCCTGCCCCACCTTATAAAATACACCACCACACCTGCTTGTAATACCAGGACACCAATATCTGCACCAAAACAGCACAATTGCTTAGTAATCTGGTAAACAAGTGTTTTATTATCGTTTATTATCGCTTCGATACCTTGTTACTGCAAGCAGCAATGTCGTCAATTAAAAATCATAAATAACTTGTATTATAATAATACTCAGAGGGGACAGACATAAATAAATAAATAATTAGAGTGCAAAAAATATGAATAACGGAACCTAACACTAATGATTAATGGTGTAAAAGTGCCCAATTGGCTCTGTGATTACAAGTGGTGTATATACAATAATAATAATAGTGATACACAATGTGTAAAACATTTCTACAATATTATGACAGAGGCTATTGGAGCATGAAATAAGTTATATAAATAGCAGGGATGGAAGCAATAAATACTGGAGTTTACAACAGCCGTCAATGTTGGTTGGGTATGTGGTAGTGAAAAGAACAACAAAAGTGTTGGTTGTTGACCTGTGTGCTATACTAACATTTTTGGGGGCAAATAAACACAACACACGAATGACAGAACGACAGAACATACACGTGTTAAGGTTTCATTGAGCCACAGGCCCTCACACCAGTGGTGTACATATACAATATCTGATAGATGGAGGGGTTTATGGTAGGCTGAATCACGCACAAAAACACACATCATATAAAGAGGGGTCGCAAATACTAAGTGACTTGTAAAAAAGGACACGCTGTAGAAAAAGGGGGGATTGGCACGGAATGCAGGGACGGTGAAAAACTTAATTGTGGGGTTACTTCATGGAAAAGTGGGGAAAGATGCCACCCTCCCGCGAAGAGGGTCACTCGCACAACCGACGAGGAGAGCCGTGTCGCTCTGTGAGCTCATCATGTTGTCAAATACGGGCAGACGGCTTCGGGCAGAGTTGGCAGCGGACGGGGAGAGCCGAGGGGACAGGGGCGGAGGGAGTGCGGGGGAGTCCCTGATCCCGAGACCCATCAACAGGTTCTGCAAGTCCAGCGCCGGGTCCGACGGCACCCTAAACCCGTTTCCTCCGCCTCGACCGGCAGACTTGAGCGGGGAGTAACTCCCGTACGAGGAAGTGGCGTCGGTCTCACCGAACGGATCCTGGCCGTAGTCGGAGAGAATCCCAGATTCGCTGGACTCAAGATCGGTGTACTCAGAGCTGAGTGGGGAATAGGTGGCGTACCTCGACCGGGTGAGGGGAGGGGCATGAGTGAAGCGTTCGTCTCCGCCCTCGTCCGAACCAGACCCTGCCCCACTGCTGCCGCTGCTCCCTGACCCAACCACGGGGAACTCGAAACTCCGACAAGTCCCGGGGCAACCGTCGGGGGACGAAATCCCGGAGTCAACGGACGGACTAATGGGGAGAGAGGTGGAGTAAGGGGCAGCCGAGGATTTCTTGACGGGGCTGGGCGGAGGAGTGCTGCCGGAGTCCGCCTGACGAGCCTCGTCCAAGTTGTGGATGAAGTGACAGCGAGGTCCGTAGGGACAGAGCCCGGTTGAGTGGTAGGTGCGACACAGCTCTGTTTTGTACTTGGGGTGGCGAGGCATTACCCGCAGGTCGTGTATCCCGTGAGCAAACTGACACTTGTCCCCGTACTTGCAGACCCGGTACTCCTGGTACGGTCTGCACAGTTCGGTCTTGTAGCGACTGGTGCTCACGCCGGTCGGCTGGGTCTGTTTCTTCACCTCTTCGAAGGCGGCACGGGGTTTCGTGTAGCTCTTACCGCCCATGACAATCTTGACTGTGGTTCTCTTGGATGCAGGGAGTGGGCTGCCGGTAGAGTGGGCACGAGGCCGGCTTGTAGGTGGGGGGTAGTACAGGAGAGTATTGCCGGGAGCCTAGGGTGTGTGAGGGTGTGTGTGTGGGTGTGTGAGAAAGACAGAGACAGGTGTTAGTAGCTGCAGCACAGGATAGCAACGGGATAGCACACACACTGCTGCCAGCTCAAGCTGGTCAGCAGGGGAGAGCACAAAATTTCCAGGCTTTGGCCCTGAATGGATGAATATTTGCTGAGACTAGACTACGAAGCGCAAAAAATGCGCGCCGCCCGTTTGCAAGAAACGTGGGCCGACTGCTTGGAAACACAAAACAGTGAAAGCCAAGGCCACACACTTCTACGTTTGCACGCGTCAAAAAGGGCCACCGTACAGAGATGCACGACAGGGCAGGCAGACGCGTTTGCTTGCAGCACGGATAGCCGACGCAACCGGAGAACTGGAGAGGGTAAACACGAGAGAAAGAGAAACGGAACTTACGCGTGAGTGCGGCCCGCTCAGACCGTCACTGAGCGTCAGCGTGTCCATTCTTGCAGTTTCTCCCTCCCTCTCTCTTTACAGCGGCTGACGTTCACGAGGTTCTCTGCGTCGCAGGTCCGTCGGAAAGTCTTCGTACACAACGCGCCGCCAGCTACGAGTTGCTGCTGTGACGCGGGAAATCCAGGGCATGTGGCGTACGCTCTTCTTCTCGAAATGAACGCTAAGGAAGCTGCAGCAAAGTTCAGATCTGCGTACGTCTCTGCGTGTTCTTTTTCAGGCCAAAGCTGCACGACAGGCGATGCGGCTTTTATACAGGCATCACAATTTGCACGATTACGCGCGTTTGATTAATTTTGCGCGGCGGCGCGCGCGCTCATGCGCACACACGTACACAGGTAGGTAGGTAAACCCACTTAATTATGCGCACGCGCATAACAAATCAACAATTCATCAACACGCTGGAGTATAAAATTGAACACACTAAAAATGTGAACACACTGAAAATTGAACACACTCATGGGTATCGTATCCAGGCGCTGTACAGCTCAGGGATGCTGGCAGACATTGTAACGGTGAAGGCCGTCTTATTGTTCAGGACAGGGGGCAAGGAGAGGACATGGAAGAGCGACGGAGCACTCACGTTACCCCGCCCGGTCTCATCCATCGCCTTAATTGCAGGGTCCCTCCTGTCATCAGAGGGTGGGGGAGGCCCCCAGTGGTCATAGTTTGTCTCGACAAGAAACCATCTCTCCTTGAAGGCCTCCAGTCTCCAGATGTCGAGTGCACCGGTACGATCGCGAGTTATCACCGCACCTTCGTTTGATTTCACTCCTCCCACGATGAGGTAGCACGGTGCAATAAGAGGCTGGTAGGCCAGTCTGAGGATGGCATCGCTGAAGCTGAGAGAAGCGTCTCCCAGTGTGTCGCGGATTAGGAAACCAGTGATTGCATGCGTGCCTCCAACCAAGGCGTCCAGTACGTTCATCCACCATTCTCCCTTGTCCCTCTGGTCAAGAGATACTGTATAAGCATGTGGTCTCTGTCCCGTGAGAACACCGACGTACCCTACAAAGGTGGTACCGGTGTACAGCGTCTTCCCAGAAGACTGAAAGTCCACGGTGATGGTCATGTTTCTCAGATAGTTAGCGATGGAATAGTCCAGGTTTCTGCCGTGGTAGACGGTCCCGTTGTCCGCCTCTGCCACGATGCTCGTGCACGCTTTTCCCCAAAGGGGTCTGCTGCTGTTATAAGCAGTCGCCTCGTAGAGCAGATTTCCGAGCAGTGTCTCGCCCAGTGTCACGTCTCCGGCCAACGCAACACCTACGATCTCCAAGTTGTAAGGATACGGAATGTACTGGATCGCGTTATCGCCCGTTACGGAAGCGAGCGCGACGAGCTCGGCCCCACCATCTTCTTTAACTGCTTCAGGAGCCCCTGAAACTCCTTCTTGTAGTCGCTCACGATGTGTGTCCAGCGGTATTGAGGATCCTGGTCTAGATTGACGACGTAGCGTGGCGTGGGGACGGTTCTCTCCGCCTGGCAGATCGTCACCAGGATGACCGATAGTAGCAGGAGCGGCGATAGCAGTAGCAAACGCATCGTGCCTCTGTTTCTCCTCGAAGAATGGACTGCCTAGCTGTCGAAATACCTCACTGATGATGACATGCCACTCCCACGCCCGCGCCCAGGAGGGGGAGGGGCTCGAGCCTGCGCACACGTACGTGTACGTACGTACACGCCCAGGAAGACGGTAGGAAAATGCAAAGACCTTCCTCTGCGTTAGTGCGTCGGAAGGCAGCATCAGAGGAGAGACAGCATAGGCCTAGAACATCCCTGGGGTTCGCGCGGAAATCTGATGTTTGTTGCAAGGGATCCCAGCTCGTAGGTTTCGACGTCAGCGAGTACTTTCGCAGGCACGGGTCGTCAGCAGGCCTGCACATTGGCGTCAACGGCAGACCGAGCGGCGACGTGGCGCTCCGGAGTTACGTTGAGGACTGCAGACTAGAAGCTTTAGTCCGAGAACTGGAGGAGGAGGAAGAGAAGGAGTGGGTTACGGGCTGGAAGAAGAAAACGGGAGGAAGCGAATCCCACATTCAGCAGCAAGCACCCTTGTGTTGGGATGCACTTCTCGAGAAGACAGAGGCAAGACAAAACAGCTTACGTCCAAATAAATTAATTTCCTCTCTGCATCTGTAAAATTTTATTCTGCAGGTCTCCATGAGAGTACCTCATGGAGAAGAGGCAAGGCGCGTGAGCCGAACCAAAGTGGTTTATGCAACTCAGAGAACTGGCGAAAGATTGAGGCACCCACGCACAAGAGCTCTTCAAAGGAGTCTTTACGTGGAAAGCTGTGCAGCAGAGGACCAGACGTCATGGGTATCGGGGGATCCAGATGGACGATGTCAGCGTGAGGAAATAGAAGATGAGGACACTACTGATCTCAGAGGTACGTACAGTGAAACCCCAGGAATAAGGGACACCTGGAATAAGGAGAAAGTGTCCTTTATTCAGAGCCATCCCTTATTCTGAGGTAGTATAATTATATGGGCTTGAACCAATATTGTCCTTTGCCTATGTTGGAGGTTCTGTTCACCGCTCTCCCTTCTCCACTTTGTAACGCACGATCCCTGAGCATATATACGATATGACTACATGTGAATGCGCATGAGGTGACTACAATAAAAATTAACACATACAATAATAGTCCCCTGTTACAACTTTCTAATGTACAAACACTCCTCTACAGAAATTGCAGAGAAGTATCCAGAAATTGGTCTCCGTGTGGTCGATATTGAGGGAAGAGGTGTGGATGATGAGAACCATTGGAGGAGGAGGGAGAGGGGAAGAGGAACTGCCCGGCTTGCTGTATCAATTACCGTGCCTTCTGGCTTTACTGAGGATAAAGGAAGGAGTGTGAGAAAGATCTGTCGCTCACCTGCTGTTTATCCACCCATATCATCACATACTAGCAGTGGATATATAGGCATTGTCAAAAAACATCTTTCTCCGTACCTGAATTGATTTTTGTCACTAATGATGATCGACCCGGTTCTCTAACACACTGCGCCTGCGCAATAATACTAAACGTCACGCGACAAAAGTCATGTGACCTACTATGCGCATGCGCATTACTTTTCCTACGCTCTCGGTGCGCATCGATCTTTTGGTCGTCTTCGACTGAGCGAGATCAGTGTCGTTTTCAAGGAAAGAAGAACGGTCGTAGGGACGTCTAGGTGCCGGGTGTAGCTCTCCACCGCTCCAGACGTCTCCTCTGGCAGCCCATGAAGCCGCGGGGACCTCAGACGCTCGCCCGGAAGACACTAAACTTTTTACTTCTCGAGTGTGGCTACCGTGAGCTATGAGCTCCGTGCAAGGCGGCACGCACTCGTTCTCGGCGGGCACGAGGCAAAAGTTCATGCCCGAGTACCTGGCCAAGCAGCTGCCGATGTTCCAGGAGAGAATTCCCAGACCCAGCCAGGTAAGAATGAGAGAGAGAGGAGAGCAAGACCGAGTGAGAGTGTCTGTGTGTATTCTGGTTCCCTATACTCTCGACTTGGATGCCGTGTGCTTGTGTTCTGGTTCGAAATAATCAGCACTTCTTTATTGATTTGACAACCGACGTGTCAGTTGGATTTCTATGTGAAAAACGCCATCAATTGAGTGTTGGGAATGGAGGGGCTCTGCTGTATGCAGTATAATACACTTTCAACCATTGCTTCATCATATACTCGTCATGAACTGTGTCCAACTGAACGTTTTGCATTGTAATTCGCTGAGAGCCGAACTTATCGAGCTTCAATGAGCCTCATTTGGAACCATTTGGTGATTTAAAAAACAGTGAAGTTACCCTACCCTCGGTGTCTTACTGTAGGGTCTTATTAAGCAATGGTGTGTTGTGTGTCTTGGTGTCCTTAAACTGAAAATGGTGCTATTATCATAAACGGCATGTCGGGGGGAGCTTTGGCAAAAGCTCAGTGTGTGTTTTCTGTCCAAACTTCACACATGAACAGCTCCAAAGATGGAAATCAGCTGTCCCCGTACACATGAAAGTATACTCTATTGTGTCCACGACTCCATTAGCCTAGGCTCCATATTGCAGATTTGGGGGGCTGGCAATAATAATAAGCAGAGCAGCCATTAACCAATGAAGCTCCGTCTAATTGTTGCAGATATGAGCCCATGCCCCGAAACTTGTATTTGTCTGTTCGGGATTGAGCTGTTGAATGCCTAAGAGCTGTCTTTGGCTGTTCACAACCTCTTCTACAGGTTGAAGTTGGGAAGATACTAGTTAGACCCGTATATATTGTAAGTGTGCGGTGTGTCTTGTACTGGAGAAACGTTGTGTGAGAATGTTGGGAAGGAAATGTAAGGTGTGCGTGTCAAGTGTTGAAGATCCCATGTGATTGTATGTATGTTGCATGCATACATACATAACTGCTACACACGTCCTGGTACAGGTTAGTTGACAGGTGTGTAGCTCCGTCTTGTGTCGTTGCTGCCGGCGAACAATAGCCTCCAATGGCTTGAACGAACAACACAGTGTGTGTGTGTGTATTTGTTGACGGTGTCCAACCTCTTGCTCTCCAAGGAGACGTTTATTTATCAAAACGTCTCAAACTATATTTAATCACTTTTCCCCTTCCCTCTCTCCCCCCTCCCCCCTCCCCCCTCACACCTCTCCTTCCCTTTTCTATTCCCTCCCTCCCTTCCTTCTCCCTCCTGAACATCTTGTGAACCCCCAACGGTTGGTTAGCGACAATGATATGCAATGGGGGAGGCACCTCCATATTAGTATGTACACACCCAGTGTATATATACCGCGTTGCATAGTATCCACAGTCTACCATATCCATATTGACATACTGACTCTCTATATAATGTATCCACAGTCTACCATATCCATATTGACATACTGACTCTCTATATAATGTATCCACAGTCTACCATATCCATATTGACATACTGACTCTCTATATAATTTATCCACAGTCTACCATATCCATATTGACATACTGACTCTCTATATAATGTATCCACAGTCTACCATATCCATATTGACATACTGACTCTCTATATAATGTATCCACAGTCTACCATATCCATATTGACATACTGACTCTCTATATAATGTATCCACAGTCTACCATATCCATATTGACATACTGACTCTCTATATAATGTATGGAATCCTGTAGGTTTACTTGTGTGTGTGTGTGTGTGTGTGTTAATGACTATAGAAGGAGCCTGTGCTTGTTTTGGTCAAGTACATGTAAGTTCGCTTACTAGTTATTGTTCTGACAGTATGTGGTTCTCGTGGGGTTGTAGGTCTGTGTGTTCGGTATGTAGTTCTAAAATTAGACTCTTACCATTTATGGATATGTTCTGCAAGTGGTGCATGCAGCGGTTGTGCATAGCGCGTGTTTGTCAATGAGTGTGTGAATGTACGCTATATAACCTGTATAATAGACAGTGTGGTACAGTTTACTATGTACACGTATGCTGCATGCATATTCAGTGAAATATACATATTGGGTGTGGGTAAACAGTACTTGCAAAACAACATGTAGTAGAAACAACATGTCTTTACCTTTTCTGGCGTTCTTCTGTGTATTCACTTCTCTCCCCTCTCCCCCTCCTCTCCCTCCTCCCTCCCATTCCTCTCCCTCCTCTCCCTCCTCCCTCCCATTCTTCTCCTCTCCCCCTCCTCTCCCTTCTCCCTCCTTCCAAGGAGCCCCTCAAGTACCCAACGGATGCACCCGCCAACCTCCCCCTCCCTCCCGTCCTCCCCGGAGAGACGATACTGCTGAAGCAGCACCGCGTGGCATGTCTAGAAACGTTCTCTGAACCTGCGGTCGGTTCTCTCTACATTACAAACTTCAGACTAATCTTCAACGGCAACTCTATGCAAGTGAGCTGGTCCTTTTCTCCGCCTCTCTTTCGTAACTCACAAACTCACACAAATTTCTTTACTTCCTCTCACTACCCCCTCCTCGGTCAATTCCTCTTTCCCCCTGCCTGTTTTCCAACTCAGTATGAAACGCATGGTGTAAAATAACAACATAGTTGATCAATACTTTAGTTTATAAAATCCCGTTTCCAAAGTGACACGACAGTAAAAGTATGCCCGTAAGACGACAAGTTCAAAGGTCCCCTATTGGCATATAGCGAAGGGCGAAAACTTGGAATTCAGCGGAGAACGCCAAGAAGACTCGTTGGTTACTTGTAACCACCAGCAACATTTGTGGAAACTGCCAATGGTTTTCCACTAGCATATGGGGTTTGTTCGTGTGCTGTATGTTGTCATTGCATGGAGTTTTAACCCCTCCACCACTGTTTAAAATCCGACAGGACCCGGAGAGTCGTGAGGCGATGCAGGAAGGTCTCCTACTGAGGAAGGAGCACGCGTTCACGCTGGACTCCGGGAAACTGCCCAGGATGAGGAACACTCGCTCTGGGGCCACTTTCAATTCCTACCTAACCGACCCTGACCAGGCTCCTGCAAGGTCGGTTAGGCAGACCCTACATACGTATGTATGTACTAGAACGAATGCATCATTGGCGAACACACACGAGTGAGTGGCGCTGTGTGTATTTTGATTACGTAAACCCATTACGGTATATTTGCAGCACAATCACATGCTTCAGACGACTGACTACGTACAGGTGTGCTCCCTTTTGCTTGCCAATTGCCAGCAACTAAATTAAATGCTGGTCTCTTCATATCATAGAACACAAAATCTGTTCTCAGAATTGTATATAGTATATTCAGGTATGTACAATATATGTACAATGTATGTATATACAATGTATGTACAATGTATGTACAATGTATGTACAATGTATGCACATGTGCAGGAACAAAACAGCTCCAAATAAAGCCACTCTATTTACATGAGCCATAACTTCATTCTTATCTTCTTTCTTCCTCTTATCCTCCTCCGTCCCTCTCTCCCTTCCTCCCTTCCTCCCTTCCTCTTCCCCACTTTGTTTCCGTTCAGTTCCTCCTCAAAGTGGATGAGGTTGAACTCTCTGAAACGAACAAACCGCTCAGCCAGCGAAAACACACTCTCGACGCGTGGTGTCAGGAAATCTTCGTCTCTCCGCCGCCCTCCTCTCAAGAAGAAACAGCATGAGTCGACAGACAGTGTAGGCAACGAACCTACTAGCAGCAGTGGAGGAGGAGAAGGAGGAGGAGGAGGAGGGAAGGTTCTGGGGGAGATTGGATCCCTCCTTCACCGCGGCGCCCGCAGCCTCCACATCCCCAACAAGCGACGCGGAGTCGTTCAGAGAGAGAGCGGAGGCATTCAGTGGGATTCCGTCTCCTCCATCTCCTCCATCTCGGAGATCTCCGAGGGTCGTACGACGGGGACAGACGAGATGAGCGAGCGAGAGACCATTGCGAGCGTGTCCCCCGTCCCTCTGTACGACTCGCCCGTGTTCTCGGTCGGCTCCATGGAGTCCCCCACTCCGGAGGTGCTCCTCAACGGGTCCGGGGTGGGGTCCTCTGGAGTGCCACACCCCGACACTCAGCCCAACAGTCTCGACAGCGGAGTAATTTCCGACCCTCTCTCGGGAAGCTGGGCTGGAAGTCTTGGTAAGTTAGGAAGAAGTGAAAATGTGATGGTAAATACATATAGATATTATGGATGGCAAAGCAGGAAACACTGTAGCGTAAGAAATATTGATATTACAGATTGCGAAGCATGGAAGCACAGTCTATTATAGGAAAAATTTTTGGAGAAAAAATGACCCTTAAACATTGGAAATGGTGAAAGTAACTCTGACAAACCTTTTCAGCGTAAGGGTTTACTGTGCTTTCTGGTCTCTATTCCAGGTGGGAATGGGAGTGAGGTACGTGGGACTGGGAATGGGAACACGGACGAAGAGGAAGGGGAAATAGACTTTGAGAAATACTCGGCGGCCATGTTGGACCCACTCCTCAAGACGGACACACTGAGGAGAGAGTTGGAGGCGAGTGTCGACCCCGCCCTCTTCCTGGACCCCCAATTAGAGAGGCAACGACAGGAGATGACCCGAAGGTCCTGGTTTCACAAGAGCACCTTGTCCCCCACCGCTGTCGTCGTGGCAACTGCTAATGATGGGGCGGAGTCTTTCTCCAGCGACAACGAAGATTACAACGACATGAATCAAACTCCCACCCTCGGCCCTTCTTCTTCTTCTTCCTCGTCTGGCAGCACTGCGGTGGTTCAGGTGGGGTACTCCAAAGTTGAGATAATAACCTCCGAAGATCCTCCGTTGAACTCCGACTCCACTCCTCGTGTGGAGTCACCGGTGTACTCCACTCCAGTGAAAATGACTGGCCGTGGCCTCAGGGGAGCCGGGAAGACAGTGGACACGAAACAAGTAGAGGAGGACAAGAATGAGGAGGAAGGAGCGGAGGATGGGAAGGGAGACTGTGTGAATAGAGAGAGAGAGGTGGAGGGATGAAGGTGTCACCATCTCTTACCAAGAAGCCTCTTCCCCCAGCACCCCCTCCAAAGAAAGTACCGCATGCAGCAACCTGCTTGGCTCTACTGCCGTCTGACGAGAGAGAGAGTGGTGGTGAGGTGGGGGGAAACGAGGAAGGAGGGAGAGGAGAAGGGTATGCCAATTTTGCTATTCTGCGAGGACTCACCGACCGGCGCGACAGGAGCCTCTCTATCCCCTCTCCTCTCAAGAAACCGATGCCTCTACCCAGGAAGGCGGAAACGCTGAACCGAGCAGACGAGAATGGGCGTGGTCTCGGGCGGAGTCTCCCCGACAATTTCAAACCAACTCCGCCCCCTCGTAAACCCACTCTTGTCTCGTCGTCTCCCTCGGGCTCTCCCCAGACCTCTCGATCTCAGCAGCCCCCCTCGCAGAGACGACCACCCGTTTTGCCCAAACCTTCCCTCACACTCCCGAGAACTAAGCCCCGCCCCTCTCTGCACGCTCG